>JAVQJL010065811.1:0-47939 GCA_036024295.1 Nannoperca obscura | reverse complement strand
TCTATTTTCTATTCATTTCACAACGTATGGTGGTGAATAAGTGTGACTTTTCATGGAAAACACAAAATTGTTTGGGTGACCCCAAACTTTTGAACGGTAGTGTACATACATACATACATGCATACATACATTAGTAACTGTAATATTTGGTTCTTTGCTTGGTTTAATGTCAGCTGCCTTTTCTTCATCATCTTCTTCTTTTTCTTCTATGGTGGGTTGCAACCAGTGTTAAGGTGCATTATCATCACCTACTATGATGGAGTGTGGACTAGAGTTATCTTAACCAAACAAACACACACACACATGCGCACGCGCGCACACACACACACACACACACGAACAAGGCAAAGAACCCCAAATTATATTTCACTGAACACTACATTCTATGCATGATGGGTTATGTAGTTCAGTCCAAAAACAAAAAAGGTTTAACTGCCAGCAGTCATGAAAGTAGACATGATTCAGAGACAGGGCCATAGCTTTTAGATGTGTTTCAGTGTTTTCAGTGTTTTGTGTAAATGTTATTTCTCTAAATGGTCTGAATGCTGTTTAAAAGCCAGGAACAACTATCTGCTATAGACATATACTTTGATTAATACATTCTTTATTTTTGGGTTGACCTAAAAGTGGTCCAACATAACTTATGGAATCATCTTAAAGTATCAGCCATGTGTTCATATAAAGTGCTTCAGCTGATTGAATCCATGCACATTTGAACATAGCTGAACTATGAGCAATTTTGTGAAACCACTGACTGCCTGTAATGCAACCTCTAAACTACTCCCTAACACTGCACAGCCACCATAGTTCCCCTTTACTACAAGTCAAATGTTGCCCTAGCTGACTTTACAATTCCGCTGAGCATTTTAGCTATATTTATTTTCTTTTACTCCCCCCCAACTTGCAGAGGACTGAACTCTGCTTAAATATTCCATCACAATGAGCAAGTAAAACAAGTTATTCCACTACTTCAGTCCACTCTAAAACAAGGAACATGGATAAAGTTACGTGTATCACCCTGGGATTATTGGATGACCCGCTCTACCTCCTGAGCCACAGCCACCCCCTTTATTTTCTACTGTTTATTATTTTTGTTTTGTTTATTATTATTTTTCAATAACTTTATTTTTCAATCACTTTATTAAGCATTGTAACTGTATCAAAAAGCAATTTCCCTTCTGGGGTTAATAAAGTATTTCTGATTCTGATTCTGATTAACATTGTTCATGTTAGCAACTGTTGATGTCAGCAATTGCAGAAAATGATGATCGACACACATTTTGGGGATATAAATTGTAAACATGCATCTCAGTACTTGGAGCCACCATTGTTGTAGTCCATTAAATATTTGTCCACACATGTGAGTTAATCTGCGACTGTATGTGAATATCTTTAAAGATTTATGTTCAGTTACACTAAATTCTGGCTTTTAACCATAAGACAAAGACAGAAGCGGTAACATGAAAATGATACAATACTGTGTGTCTGCAGTGGGAAAGAACAAATGCAGTTGTATTCCATTTTGTGGCAACTTCTGAATTGCTGTCATCCTACCCAGAAATATGCAGTGTTTGAAATATTGTGGCTTTGCTTTGGATTTTTCACTTTAACAATAAAACACAAGATAACCTTGAACCTGCAAATATTTCTTTCTGCTCTGTCGTTAGGGAGGTGAATGCCATCATCCACCTACTGTCTGCCATAAAAGAGTCTTTACAGCAATATAGGCAGTGACAATTTTCTGTTGTACAGGGGGCATTTTCACCTTGGCTTTTATAATGGTGAAGACATTGTGTTTCTACTACCAATCTATCCAGTCCACTGTCAAATTCAAACACTGACACATTCTTGGAAACAACAGACCATAACTCAAACTATAACATGCAAAACCAGGTAGAGATACTTCTAAAAACATACACATTAATAAAAACGTATCTTACACACACAGATTTAGACATATACTGCTAAAAACAGGCGTACAAGTGAAACAACTGATAAATGATTTCACGGAGCTTATGCAAACAGTCATCCAGTTGTGTGTCTGTGTGTGTGTGTGGTTTCACCAGTGCATGTGTGAGAGAATTGAAGTCTGAATTCTCTTATGGCTTAGCAGATTGCACATCAGCCCACAGCCAACATCACATCTGTGGGAAACAGCTGTATGACACCCAGATGTATGCACTCACATGTCCTATTGCTTTTCTAAGTTACACTTGATTTCCAAGTCAAATAAAGTTTTAGCTCTGTAAAACATGTGACCCCCCACACACACACACATACCCCTCTGTGGCTGCCTGTAATGCAACAAGATCAGACAAATTAATGCATATGCAAATGAACCCAAAATAACACATATTACACTCGCACAATATATCACATTATATGTCCTCATCAATATGTATTAGGGCACTTGGCCATAAAAAAACAAACAATTTCCTTTGCGAGTTACTTAAACTAACAATATTAGATAGTCCAGTAAACAGTGTTTACTGTATCTTGGGAAAGAGCAAGCTAGTGTTGCTAACCCTTCGTGGTGTGGTCTGATGATCTGAGCAGCTAGCAGGAAGGCGAGAAATGCCTTGTGTACTTCTGTTTGCACACAGCATTTGCATACTTCATGAATCGGATCAAAGATAGTGTGATGAGCAGTGTCTACCTCATGAATATGCACAAGGCAATGTTCTGCTTGCGTTATTAGTCAGTTTAGGCTGCACTGCTGTGTTTTCACTCTTAGTTCCACCTTATCAAGGATATTCTCTTCACCTGTGACCTTTACTAAACAAACCACAACTTATCTATCTCAAAGTCTTGAAAGACACTGCGAAATGGAGAGGAGAAAATAAATAAACAAAGCACAAAAAGTGCTGAGGAGAGAGATAAGACTACGTTGGGTCAGAGAAGAAAGGAAATTAAATTAGGTATATGTCCTGTTTGTGCTAGGCTGGATTTATGTGCCTGCTTTATTTATTTCATTTGAGCGTAAAGACGTGGATATGTTAGGACTGTGGTCATGAATTTCAACGGCAAAAATAGCATTTGACTGAATATGGCCTCTGCAACAGGTTAATAAATGAATGGTCAACTAGAAACAAGAGATGGCACAATGTCTTGGGACCAGTTACGGGTGGGATGTCACGTGCAAAACTTAGACACATGTGACAGGTGAGAAGATGTTTGTTTATATTGAATCTATAGCATAGTTCTGTTCTTTAATTTTGAATATATATTACAGGGGTTGCTTTATAGTTGAGTAGCTTTAAGAAGACTTACATGAACCTCTTGTACTTTGAATATTTCATCATAAGGATGAGGAACTTTTTTTTTTTTTAACATAATGATGCCCCTTCCTGCCTGTACCTTTTTTGGGGGGAATTTGTAACACTGTCTTAATCATCTAAAAAGGAAGATCCCAATTATCTTTAGTGCTCCTTGCTCGAGCAAGGCCTCTCTGTTGGTGCCAAAATTCCCTTTCTCTTCAAACCTGTCACTCTGCATTTGACAAGGAACAAATCCTTCTCAACCCGTCTACTCTATTGTCTCATGATTATTGAACAAATGCCCATGTGTGTTACTTGATATTTTTAAATTGCTATGGCGATAAGGGAAGGGATTAGGACACTGCTTCTCAATCCTAACCTGAACTCTGGGACACAATGTGACGTCACAGACCACAGATTTCACCATATCTTTGTAAGACTCATATAGTCATACTGTTTTTCTTTCTTTCTTTCCTTGTTCCCTTCTTTCTCATAGTATGTGTAACACAAGGTGCAGGTTACACTTGCTGCTGCCTTTTATTATTAAGCGAGACAAATTAAGTTAATAGAAGGGCAGTCGTGTTTTAAAAGAAGCACATTGTAAAGGCGTTGGAAATAGATGTATTTCCACATATATTTTCCCAGAGGACCTGACCTGCAATATATTGCACTCTACCTTTAATAAGCTATCTGGGGCAAAATCACAGGGTCCTTATACTGTGTGTTTTTATGCACTCACCCAATTAATCAGCGGTGAGTGGTGCCTGCCATCACTAGCTTACGCTATCTGGCATTTGTACTGTGGTAAAAAGCCATGGCTCTAATTAGGAGAGATGATCTATTTTCCATAATGAGAATTGATGGTTTTTCTTCTGCACCACCAAACATTTTATCTCTTTCTCTTTCTTCTAACGGAAGCCCCTTTTCTCTCTTACTACCCCACAAAGACTTCAGAGCACTTCAGAGCTGTACATAGAAAAAGACTAAATGAAGCAATATGTGATTAATGGACATCATTTCCAGAAGATTTGACTTCACAGTGACAACCTAATTCACCCCGAAAGCTTTCTGATTGTTACATTTAAGACTTTGTTAAAAAGTCAAACACCTTACATATGAATGTCCCTCCCTGTGCTCTCCTGATCAATCCACACAGTTTCTACCTGTCCTGACAAGCCTCACATTAAAATGTAATGTTTTGTTATTTTTATGTTTCATGCATACTAAATGGTTTTCCATTGATAGTATTCATGTCATATGATGAAGCTAAGAAAAACAAAAAGAGAATAAGCAAGTGCAAAATACATTCTCCCTAATATGAGAATACTTGGTTTAAAATCAGAAATAATTTATAGTATAATCTGCAAATCTGCTCAAAAAGGCTCCTGTGGAGAACATACGCAGGGTGCCTAAATTTGTTGTCTTGTAAAACAGTGAACCCAAACAGTATATACTATAATCTTGTCTCCTCCCATGGGTGTGAGAGCCTCCTAATCTTTGAACACAAAGACAGCCCCTCTCTATTTGGCTTTGCAAGCCTGTGCTAATGCTGTGTAAACATTGCTGCTGCTGTTTGCCACCGATTTAGCACATGTTAATATTACATGAGACAGAGGGGCCCTTTGATGATGTAAGTGAACATTCAAACTAGGGCTTTCCACCTCAGGGAAGGGGATATGGGGCTGTGGAGCAGCTCCTTCGAGATTTGTTTTACCTCTGCATATGCAATCCTGCTTGGTAGGAGCCGAGCGGTTAGTTTTTCTGCAGTCGCATCACAGAAGAGGATTGTTCTGGTTTGAACTATCAGCACTGAGGCAAAAGGTAGGGGCTGGGGAATGTGGCTTAAGAATTTCTTTATATAATGATTGCACACATTGATGTGTTTGGCAGCTTTTTCAGGCAGACCAATTACAGTAGCTTCTACTTAAATATCAAAGATGTGTCTAAAGGCACTTAAACTCACTGTACCCAGTGCCTTATACTGTAGCACTGTTTCTAAACACGGCTCGACAACTTTTCTCACTCCAATGCACCTGGACAATATCAAATCAATGCCTACGTAGGGAAAGCTAGGTCATTTGACAAGAAAAACTACTTCCCAACAGCTGAGAAAGTCTGGCAACAGGGAACCAGGGGCAGATGATGAGGCATCATAGCTGCAAGCAGTGACCACTGGGCTTTAGTGTAGAAAGTCAAACAATTTCATATTTGGAATTAAAATGTTATGCTTTTTTTTCAGAATTCTGTGTTGAATTTTTTCAGTCTGAAACACATATTCTCACATAATGCATGCTGATTTTCATGTACACTTTTTTTTTTAATATGGTGACACCAACACTTGTTGTAAATCACAAGAGTAATGGTGTAATTTGGTGTATTTTGAGTTATATGAAAGCAGTTAATTTGAGTAAAAAGTAAAGGAGGAAATAAAGAAATTTATAAGAAAATCAGGATTGGTGAAAAAGATCTGAAAAACAAGACACTCTTAGTGTTGAAATAGTGTTTAAAATATGTCTGTTTTAAAATGTCTTTCTCTGTATGTAACATTAATATGATCCACTATTTCTTGTTTTCTTAAACAGAAAATCTGAAATCTGAAACATGTTTTAACCCTTGTGCTACCCTATGGAGAATACACTGGGTCAATATGACCCGGCAAGGTAGCACAACGGTTAAAACTATCTTAAGGTTTACAGTACGGAACCTTAAGTGGTGTGCTATTGAAAATTAACAAAGAAACATTTTCCTTGAAATTTCCCTTGAGTTTTCCTGTATCTCACAAATTGAAAGCCATTTTAAGCCTTGTGCAGTAACCTCAGCAACAATACAGTCTAGGATGCAGTGATCTCTATTTTCTTCTCTACTGTTTCACCAGTGTGCTAGCACCAATTCCCCTGGTCTATCAGGAGCCCATGGCCAGTTTTTGTTTTCTGGGATACATCCTTCATTACTGCTGCACCAACCTCTGATAATCCCACACCTCCCACAGCCACCACTGGACAGTTCAATGATGATGAAGCCCGAAAATCTGATTCCTTTGTTTGTGGCACTTCCCTCTCTAAGGTCTCACTCCGTCTTTCTCTCACCCACAACCATACACCAAAACCATGAACGTTAGCTTGCCAGCTGGCAACAGTGTTCAAAACAGAACTTTTATGCAAGTGCACACAGAAGTAAGAAAATGTGTGAACATACGCACACACACACTCATGAATGTGCACTCACACACACTGACAGCACAATGTCATCAATAGCGCTGTATAAGGACGAGCAGGCACAAGAATAAAAAGATCAGTTTCAGGAGAGAGAACAGACTCTTGATGAGCCATTAACCTGCTGTCGGTGAGGTAAAATGGCTGTGGGACGTGGTTTAATTTACCCTTTTATAAAGAGGTCGTTGAATTGATGAGCCAAAAGAGTTACACCCCTGGTTTGGTGTATTAGCAATGCTGACGGTGAACAGGTTGAGTGAGGAACTGGAAGAGTAGTCAATATCCCCAATCAATCTAAGCTGCAGAGAATCACTGCCACACTAGTGGTCAAATCTATAAAACTAATAATATGGATTTGGGCGGGCCTCTCGTAGAGTAATGCTCCAATTTGAAAAGGAAATCATTTGAAATCTCTTCGTAAGCACTCTTATTTGTTTTTTAACAAAAGTTGATATTGAAAATTGAGATGTATTTGGCACAGTAGGCTCAATGATTTCCATTTTTGCTGAATGTTTTATATTTTCGGCCAGTGCTTTCATTCATCTGTCTTTGGGCTGGGCCCTCTCAGCGCTGAGTTTAAGCTTTCTCTTTAAAAATATCCATCAGCAGATACAAAGAGTCAATTTTCACTTTGAAATAAGCTGCCAGAGAGGTCTATGTGCTCGCCTCACCATCCATTACAGTAGCTCTATGGATGATACATTTTAATAGGCAAAAGATGGCTAGCAAAAGTCTCGCCATCAATTAAAGACTGAATTGAAAATGATGGCCTATTCTGTGCATACATGGTATTGCAGGTTGTCTGATGATCCATTTCATATGAACAGACCTATATTCTTGCCCGTTCTGGCTTGTAAAATCCAAATTATACATAGGTGTTCCTCAAAAAACAGGTAACTAGGCAGGTTTTTTTTTACAATCCTGATCACTAGATGGATGGTGCATAAAAATGTGTCATGCAATTGTTACTAGTAGACTAAAAAATCTTGAACTGGTGACCCACACAACTGTACATAGCTATGCACACTATACTATTATACTACTAATAATACTATGTCCTCATCCACCAAGAGGCCTAGCATCTTCACACGACTGAATGCTTAGTACCCCACCTCTTGACATCAAAGCTGCAGAAACCCTTTGGAATAATACCCACATTTCCTCAGTCATCATAAAAATCAAATCTACTCAATTGTTTGCTGAATGTATATGTATGTACACTATGTGCTTATGTGAGGATGATTGAGTGCTCCAATGCACTCTATATCCTTCACTGAGAATAAAATAAATAAATAAAGTTTCATAGCCTGCAAGAACAAAAGGCTTTTGCATGCTGGGTAGTAACTCCAGTGGCAGCATGCTTCACATTGACTTCCATTCGAGAGCTTGCATTTCCTGGTCCCCTATCACAATGTAAGAGCAGAAAATGGTTTATAGTGGTTTATATGTAGGGTTACTACATTATTACTTTAAATAAATAAGGATCAGATGAGATCTATTACGAAGGTAACATACTAAACGGTTGACCTGCTCAAAGATAAATCATATGTCCTTTACAGAGTCAGTAACTGTGTGAGGTTCATATTTGATTGGTGTACGAACAAGAAAAAAAAAATTGAATATGTGTATCTCCAGTGTATTGTTCTTTAAACTTGTGTACACATGCACACACACACGTTTTCCAAAAAAGTATTAGGCCAAAGTACAACTACATTGACTGCTTAGTTGTAAGTTATTGTTTGCAGTGCTTTCCCCATCAATTAATCTATAATAGAGCTCAAACTAAATTGTGCAAATTTAATATAATGTTATGAATTGTTCAGAATGACATTGACTCCAAAGTCACCATCTAATCATTCCATTACTAGATTTTCAGAAATGACTAAACATTAGTTTTCTTATGACTTATGAGATAAAAATCTGTTTTAAGTATGGTCTCTACATTAGAGCCTAAATGGGACATGCCTGGACATCCTGCACTTTTATACACTGTATTTTTCACATAATTTTCACAAAATGAAGATGTTACATGAATCAGAGGCAAAAAGGAATTGTGGGACATCTAAAGTGATATGACTAAGCCCCCATGGGCACATGACATAATTAAGGATTTATGCTGGGCTATATATCATGTTACCATAGGAAGTCTACTTGTTCAAAGCACGGAAGCATGATGCATATGTCAAGTCGTATTCCTCTTTTGCTTTCTCTTTTGTCATAATTAATCTTGTGTAATCCACTTAGTGTCATATCTGAACAACGTGCCAGGAATTCCGCCGCTGCTTGTCATGTAGCACCTTAACAGAAGCTTTGCCAGCTCTTAGTGGGAATGCTGACGTTGTTTTTTGTATCCAAACTAATCGTATCTCCTCTGCAATTTGTTTGGGCAAGGTTTGGTAAAATGTGTCGCACAAACGTTGCCACCAATTCATGCATTCTGTGAGAGATAATGGGCCCTTGACTTGACTCCCTAAGCCTGCAGGGGAGGGTCGGGGGCAGTCTTTTGTGAATACATGCTTGATGCCGGTATAATTTCCATTTGTTTATCTCTCGTTTCCCCTTTTAGGAACAGTGGAGATGTAACACAAAGAATTTAAATGTCAGCTCAAGGTTAAATCATTGGTTGATTGCATCCTAAGGCACAGCTGTAATTCTTTAGAAAAAGGGCTGATGACCAATTCCCTCTGAGACACGATGACTGAGTCACAGGGAAATTAACAAAGAAACGAAGAGGACAAATTGCAAAATGTCAGTGTATATTATTAGAATCAAAGTTCCACAAATTATTTATTTATGTACAATATGTATGTACGGTGTATATTATGTTTTAAATTATTAGTTTGTATTGCATTTTGCTGGTATAAAACTGTTGTACTGTATCCAATAAAACGTACACAATAAAATATACAGTATTATAGGCACCCTCTGCAGGAGGACAATTTGAAAAACATTGAATTTAAAGAATTTTCAGCAAAATTTACTCAAACGTACTCAATCTGCAGAAAAATGGCACCTGTGAATGATAATTTACATTATGCAACAATGTGTATCTAAAATTCTTTTGTAACTTGAGGAGGTGGAACTAGTCTATCTAATCCAATAGTAAATGTATTGGAATAGCACATTTTCCATATGGAATGTAGTCATGTAGAAGTATAAAGTAACTGATATACTCAAGTAAAGTACAAATACCTCAGAATTGAACCCAAGGACAGTACTTGAGTAAATGTACGCAGTTACTTTCTTCTTACTTTTTTCTGGAGAAGGAAAAGTGATTATGCTACACTGGTGTCATCAATGACTATTAAAGGGGGAAAGTTCTGACTTTAGATTTTCAATTAAAAACAATTTAAAACATTTTTCTTCCCACGTAGTTAAATAATTAGATTTTCTCTTTGCACTTTTTTGTGCACACAAACATTTTCTCTATATATGCAGGCAGTCTGGAATTGTGCACATGTTCTTGACTCACTGTAGAGTGCACCTCCTGTTGTTTCAGACTGTTCAGACAAAAATCACATGCGGTATCTTTGCCTCGTCTCTGACCCTCTAAACCCAACCCTCCCTTCATCTTCCCCTGCACCTCGTTAATGATAAAGTACTCAACACAAATTGATTCATTAGTTTAGTTAGCAGTTATATATAAAGAAAATTTTAAGCAGGTTAGGGTTAAGGTTGAAGACAAGTATGTCATCAAAATGAAAACATTCTTATCCTTATTTGTCATACATTTTAACCTGATCTCATGCAAATATTGGTTGAATCACAATCATCAATTTCTTTTGCACCCCATACCTTAAAAATCTGTTTTGTACTATCCCTCAAAGCTGTGCCACTTAACAGTTCTGTGTTTGAATTGTAATGGACCGTACACGTTGTGTTCTAACATGCCCTGTAATGTGTAAGACACTCAGAAGTGTGTCCACTAGACATCTTTGATGGGTAGAAAAGCTTTGAGATGCATAAGGAACAAGCACCAGAAAAAAAGGCTCTCAGAGGCTCTCACTAGTGCTGGGCAAAGTCTTGTAATATCAGCTACAGTAGTTGGCTGTGTAGCACTGCTGTACTTTCATCTCCCTTGGTGTGACTGGACAATTCATGAAAGGTAACATTGATAAGCTGAGTGTCTGTCTCGAACACTGAGCTGATTTTAACTTGAAATACCACAAAAAGGAAGGGGTTTCAAGAACAAAAGGCAAAGGAAGTCAGATGAACCTGCGAATGCCCTAAAACCAATCAAATTAGGGCACAGAAGAAACTTACCACACACACACACACACACAGACACACACACACGCTTAGATTCTCTTTCACTTGGGTGCATACATTTTCAGTCATAATTTAACATTATGGGTAATTGTTCTGTGATGAAAGTTCCTGGTTTGACCCATTCCACTGTTTGTTTGTGTGAAAATGAAAGTTGATAAAATCAGCAGATTTACTGCTTTATGAAGGCAATGTGCAGATATTTTTACTCACTCACAGGCTTTGTTGCAAGAATCCAAATGATGGAAATCAGGTATAGTGAGAGCACTTGAATATGTGCATTCTTTTCTTTCTGACATTTTTTTGGGGGCCGTGAGCTCACCTAAAAATAACTCCAAAAGTGGCATACCTAAATTGGATTAGGCGGTATCGTTTTATGCACTTCTGTGGCTACATCTTTCAGTGGCAGATTTCTTCTGAGGCTAATAACTTTGTATGAAAAGAGAGGATTAATGTTGGCCTAAAGGTTTGGGTCATCACAAATAGACCTGTTCCAACAGTGATCCATCCACTTCCCAGTTAACTGTCCAGTAAAGTGCTTAATACAGTGGCCCCCAGAATAATATTTACTGCTGCAGTCCGTCTCATGTCGCTGAGCCCTGAAGGCCAATTCAGTATTGGTTACATTCAACTCTGTATTGATTATGTATAATCACTGGAGGTATGTCTTTCCCCTTGACTCTGCTCACGTCCAAAGTAAGGTCACTGCTGTAAATCCAAAGTAGAAAAAGCTAATGAACTGATGAAGGTAAAATGAACAACCTAGCTTAATGTATCTAATCTATAGAGGAAGCTCTATGACCACAAACACAATATACTGTATAAATACCGTAAATACTACATTTAACTAATTAGTGCATTTACAGCTTAAGCCTATATTGCAGCATTTATGACAAAAATCTAAACCATTTATTACTAATGAAATATCCAGGTATCAAAAAAGCAAATCAATTAAGAAAAAGGCCAATGAGGGATTCACAAAGGATTAAAATTCATGTGAGTACAAAAGCAGTACAAGGGGGAAAATCATAATCAAAACAACATACAAGCCAAGCAACCCCATCAAGCAGAGTACTATTGCACACGTACAATAAAGACTTGTCTACCCATTAAGCAATTCTGCTCTTAATTGGAGAAAGCATTGCAGAGGTAGGGCCTTGTTGGAGGTAAAGCAGTGTCCTTCATAACACCGCAGCTGTTCAAGAAAAAGGCTCCAAGATGGAGTCAAGGTCAGACCAAAACCTCATTTTGACATTGTAATAGTGATGGAGCGTAACGTCCTTTAGATGTCCAAGAATCGCTGGCACATACACATTCTCTCTGCAGTGGCAATAAAAAGAAGCCATGGCAACTTTAAAAGATTGGATATTCATCTTGTGTTTGAATTAACAAGCGCATATCAGTGTCGGCAGCACTAATTTAATGGAGAGCTCGGTCTGAAGCATCAATGAAAGAGGAAGACATAACTAAGTAAAAACTGAACAATTGTGATTAGACATCCATATTGAATGATGTTAAATGAGAAAGACAAGTATATACAGCCATACAGAGATAGTATGGAAGGGGAGTAATGGCTGTAGAGTAGTACAGATCAGGGCACATCAAGGTGATAGATCAGGATCAGGACCCTCTACACATCATATTACATACAACAGATCCATCATAACATGTAATAAAGTTTATGTATGATAAAAAAAATTGACACATTAAACAAAGACAAACAGTAAAATAAAACCACATTCTAAAATCAAGCACATTATAATGTGAGAAACGTAACTCTTCCATAGAGGAAAAAGATACTATACACATTTTACTGTATTCCTTCCCAAAATCGATCAATTGTTAAATAGCCAATCTCCAGCTACAATTAAATAGTTTCTCAAATTAACTGTATGCAAAAAGTGTATTATACAGTGGTGATTAACAGCGTATGAGAATTGTCACTTGTGTGTATCTGTGTGCACGTACAAGTGGTATGATGGTAACATTACGCTCTACTCACAATGTAAGCATATGATGAGCGTTAAATGGGGTGTGATAAAAAGTACAATTTGTTGGATGTTAAGTCTGGACTGTTAAATTCCTGATTTTAAAATGAATACGAAGGAGAAGGTAAAAAGACATGGATTGTACAGTGGTGCGGACTGTTCTAGTTATATGTTGTGTTTTATGTATATATTGTTTCTGTTGTAGATCATTTGTGATACTGGTGGATTTGGCTTAGCAATAAGAATATATTTGGAACACAAGTGATTTGTGAATATAAAAAAAGACTTTTCAATTGAATACCTTTAATAATATAAATTATGAATGAATTTTTATGGACCAGGATATTCAAAAAATAATTAAAAGTAAAATGGTCTGCCTATAATATTGCTGTAGCAAATAATTAAAATATAATTTTAGATAATAATTTCTCATTAGTCTTGGGAAAATGAATAACATCTCCATTAATAGCAGCCATAATTGAGCAGTTGACTTGATGTATTGATAATTGCTGTGATACTTCTGAGCCAAATGATCTAGACTATACTTTAAAACACGGGAGTTACAGTAGATGATTCAATAAAAGATAGGCTATATAGAAGTTATGACTATAAAACCTCTTCACTTTAAATATGACATACTGAGTGCACAGACCAATATTTTAGGTGAGATGGAAAATATTTTGGTAAAATTGTTTTCATCTCAACATTGCATTTATTTCAACTTCCAAGTAGAAAAACCTGAATTAATGGGCTCTTATTATAGAGATGGAAATTATTTTTGGTGATCTGTTAGGATTAGGTACTTCTCATTAAAGTAAGTCTTGGGAATAAATTAGCAAAATCCTGTTTTAATAGACCAATAATACAAGGATACCCACAATTTTACCTCTCAAACACTAACAAATAACTATAGCTCTCTAGTTCTCTGTGTCTGTATCCTCTGTTTCCTTACTTTCCCACTTCTTGCCATTTTTTACAAATAAAAACAGCTGAATTTGTCCAACCCCTGCATGGAGTATTTAAAATATCACAATATCCAAAGAATTAAAGATTGTCATAAGACAGTTTTTGTCTGTCTGACATAATGCCATCTTGTACTGTAGGATCAGACAAAACATTAGCACATGGGTAAATGTGTGTAAGTGTATAATTCTACATGTGAAAGGTTGTAAGTGAATACACATAGGCTGTGTAAATGTTGAGTGTGCATCTATCTGTGTAACTACAGCGCTAAACAAGAAAATATGATCAATACTATAATAATAGAAGATTTTAATTTGTGAGTATTGGAAAACAGTTCCCTGACTATCGTAGGTTCATTCACAGATTCATTACATGTCTTTAAGCCAATGACATACCCAGCTTTATAATTAGTGGTTTCCTGTCACTGGTCAAGACGGTGTAATGAGTATGATGTGATAAGGGATGTGATCAGGGTGAACTTGGCTCTTCACTGAGGTGTGCAGAGAACAATGGTGGAGAAAATAAAGATATTGTATACTGTGGAGCAAAATAGAACAAAATCAAATGGAAAGAAAGTTCATATGAAAAGGGAAACTTTTTACTGTGATGCTGCTGATCATGTCCAAACTCCAGGCTAATGGTATAAGACTCCAGTGACATTGATCAAGATGTTAATTAGCTTAATATATTAGAGGATTGTGATGGCAGCGGTTATGATGACTGTGTATGTGAAGGCACGAATAATGATGATGACAGCAATGACAATGACATTGCCAAGTATATAGGATAGCCTTGAGTGTATTAGCTATTTAGCTAATAAGGACCAGTAATGGATATGCTCATCCTGACAAAAGGATACAATTCTGCACTGCACTACCTTTTGCCATTATGTGGTATGATGTACTTATTCCCAGTACTATACTGGGGCAGAGACTTCAAGAGAAACATAGTTTGGATGTCAGAGGAAAGGATGAATGGTATAGGTACGGAGTTATCAAGTATTCATACTGAGGAACTGTACCGTTACACCAGTTTGTTTTAGTACAGCTGTGAAATTGTCATCTATATCGATATTGCAATATTTGCATGAATCAATCCTACATTTAATGTGCAAACATCACATTCAATACTTCCTTTGTGAATATACCGTGTTAAAGTATATCTAATTTAATCTTATGATAGTGGTTGTAATAGTGATTCCAGAAGCTCCTTTGATGAGTTTGTTTAAAATAATTTAATTCTTAATATATGACAGCTTAGCTCATGCCCAACCACACTGATTACTCATTTGCATCACTTGGTCAAAAAGACACTATAACTGCTGCTCTATGATCACAGCTGGAGATCTAATAGGACTTCATTAATGAAGCACCTCATCACCTTGTGAATTTGTATGCATGTGCTGCTCTGCCAGTTACAGTATGATGAACCTATTTAACCCTGCAGCGCTCTACCTTACTAAAGGGGAGGGGCAGCAACTTGTCTCTTCCAGTAAGTCTTCACTGAGTCATGGATCAACAAGTACTCATTTGCGGGCTCTACCACTGGCCATAATAATAATAATGATCATAATAATAATCATATTTATTTATAGAGCATTCAAGCTCTCTGATAAACGTATTCTTAAGAAGGGATTTAAAACAGATCACTGACTCAGCCAACCTGATTTCCTCAGGCAGATTGTTCCAGAGCCTCGGGCCTGACTGTAAACGCTCTGTGCCCTTTAGAGCTTAGAGCTTGTTGTATTTGAAACAAGCTTCAACCACTAAGAGACCTGTATGGGCTTAGTGAATGAACCCCATTTTCTCCAACCCCTACCATGACACTGATGTTAATATGCCATTTTTACCAGCCTAACTAACTGTAAACCACCATGCAACAGGTCTTATTAACATGAGCCTACTAGCCCTGAGTGACTCTGAGACAGTCTCTGTGATACCCCAAAATCTTCAAGCTCTTATTCCTCAAGGTTCTCACTTTCAGGTTTGCTGTAGATCAGATAAACAGACAGGGTCTTAGTAGCAACCCTGTACAGATCATCGCAACTCACATCTCTCTAAACAAGGCTATCAATGCTCCCAAATATGTAAGACAGATATTTTTAAAAAACATTTTCACATACTCGCTGATTTGTATTTCAGTATTGTTGTCACACATTCGCAAATGGTCCCCTTGTGAACCCAGCTGAGAAAATGCACCCATTAAAGTGATGAAAAATATGCAAGTGAGATGATATAAGACCATATTCCATCTAAGTGGATTTTTTTTGAATATTGGTAGTTTTTATCAAATTTCCTCACAATGCCGAATATATCATTGGCCTGTTTTAAATGAAATAATCACTATGTTTGCACACAAATAGCTGTACGGGGGTTCAAGTCTGCAATAAGTCATTGCACAGCCAATGAGCTAGTCTGTTCTTGGAATGGGGCTTATGCTTCAGCTCATTAGCATACAAACAACTGCTGTGTACGTCACTGTTGCCATGTGCTTTACATAACAAACCAAATACACAGGACAAAAGCAATGGGACATTTTAATTCATGAGAAAAATAGAATGCATATGCATAAAATGCCCTTGGGCTAAACAAAGTCTTAACATTGTTGGATGCAAAGGACGGATTTTGAGTGCAGCATCAGTCAGATCCTTCCTCATCAACAAACAGCTGGGCCAACACCAAAAGGCCAAGTAAATCAGTCACTCTCTCAGCTGTCAAAGGAAGCAGCAGTTCTGTTTTAAGTGACAGTATGTTAAGAGAGGCCCACATAAAGGGTTCTAAAAGGTACTTTGAAAGGGCCAAGTGTACAAAAGGCAGTGCCCACCGAAAGCCAGAGGAATTTATCACAAGACCTTTCCTCCTACCCCACTGCAGGAGGGGATGACCAAGAAACAAACTCTATACAAAACCCTCATGAAAACAAGATATAGTAAATGTAGAAACCGTAGTGGAATGTACCAAATTCTTTTTGAGCTGAAAAGAGTACATAGCTATAACACAACATATCTTCCTCCATATCACCACTTTACGGTTTGTAAAGATGGACTGTGCTTTTGAAACATGGATAGTCAGCACACCATTCACAGTAATGGATGTCTGTCTGTCACAGTACATTGATAGAGTAGGGACAGTCTTTAATTAAGGTGGTTAAATAGGGGCTAGACGGATCCTAGCAACAGGCAAGACTCTCCATATTTCCACAGTATCTGGCCAAGACACCCAAGGACCCTGGAAAAATACTCACAATTTCACAATATTAGACATTCACAAATCCTAAAATGGGCACACAGTAATTCACTAATGAAAGTCAAAGACATGTTGTTTACAATATCAAAACTACACTGTTTAATTGAATGTTCACAAGTGGCAAGAACCAGAAATAAACAAAAATAAACAAAAGAACACAAGAACCTACCTTACACCAGACATATAGCCAATAGATGAACACACACACACACACACACACACACACACACACACATCTGCATGACCACACATACTCAATTAGTCAAATGTACACATGAACACATAGTCTTTCACTCACTCAGCCAAATATGAACACGCACTCACTCACTCACTAACAAGCTTGAATGCCTTCTGCGCTCCACCACAGGGTTTTCTGCCAGAACATATAAGCATCGCGCACATTTCACAGACCAAACAGAAAGTAATTTAAGAGCCTATACTCATAGAATGGGGGTTAAAGTACATAACCAATGGTACGTAAATATAAAGTGCAAGCCCACTGTTCCACGACCTCGACAAAATTTGTCTGAGTTTAAAAATTGGCTAGAGCTTCCAGCACCAGTAAGCTGAGCAGTGTGATACCCCCATATTGGAGGTGCACCCCCTAGTACTTGTTTTAAAAAATGGGAGGCTTCTCCACAGAGGACATGTCAGTTTAGATAATGCAATGTAATCAATTATCCTATCTTGCTGAGAACGGGACAAGGCCTTGACTGAAAGTCCTTCACAGTGTTCTCCTTGAAGTGCTTTCACACTTGCTTTTGCTTCTGTTCAGGAGTCCTCTGGGCCAACCAAGACCAATCCCTCTTAAGCTTCATGTCTTTCTTACTCATTGATGTGCACCAGGTTGTTCTTGGGTTGTCACCATGACAGGCACCAATAATCTTATGACCATAACTCTGAGCAGCCATTGCTGCAATGGCCCACCTTAGATTGCATGTCCACACCCCCCATCAGGAAAGACTAAATGATCAGGCACAATAAAAGAGAGCACAAATAAGAAAACACTGGTTTGGATCTGCCAGGTTGTTCCTCTCAATCACCCATTAAATGAAAAAAGTAACTCAATAGTTGCCCTGACTCCAAAACATGGCCCTACATTGTCATAATGTTAATCTTATTTGTTTTGAAAATAATGAGGTAGTGTTGCACCTTATGAACAATAACAGCATTTCAAACACTAATTGGGAACTATATCTGTAGATTATATTTTTAGGATCGGCTTTTGAGCAAAAAAAACCCAAGATACACAGTGGTTGGATGAAGAGGTGCAGAAGTGATTTGCAGTTTGAATACAGTGCAAACTTTCAACATGGAATGAAGCATTGAAACCAGTGACAACTTTTGCCTTCTTTACCTTTCCCATTAGCATATAGAGTTCAGTGTGTCTGCAATATGTGACAGTAATGTGAACTGCATCTTACTCTTGCTGCAGGATTATAACTCAGTTTTGACTGATGGACTGTGTGTTTTTTGAAATTCAAATTGCATTCACATGAGTAAATGCAACAGACAACAGACAGTAGACAACTGTAGACAGAGACAACAGCAGATATTTGTGTAAGCAGACCCTCAGTGCCTGTAGCCTCACACAGGTAAACATTTATATATTCATATATAGCATGAATAAACTACCTGCAAGCTTTATTTACAGTTGTTGTAGTCATCATTTGTTCACCTTTAGAAAGGTGGTGCAGTGGTAGGTGCACAGAAAAATTCTTTCATAGCAACAACAACAATAAAGTCACATGATGTACAGTTTAGTCTGAAATATATGTAGTTGAATCAGCAAGTCAAAGATTCAGCTGTTATTTAGGGATGTCTAAATTACATTCATAATGCAGCATTTTTGTAAGGCTGAGCTGTGAATGGCTTTTTTTAATAACCACAATGAAACAACACATAAGGGATTTTTTTTTTGCCAAGCTGCATGCCAAGCATGTTATTTCTAAAATAAAAATAAAAGTCAATGATGGTTGATGCTTCAAGTTGTGGTATGCAACGTAATTTTAGCCACAAATGTCTGCACAAACAGTTCAGAAGAACACGTTAAGAAGCGAGATGTACCGTGTTTCTGCTAAAATGCCAGATTGTAAATCATTTCATAACATTTTCCCACTGTCTGCGAGAAAAGGTATTTGTATGGCATTCGGCCAGTGAATGCAAGAATGTGCATACAACATCGAGGCAGAAGTCTAGAGGATACTTGTGTGTATGTGTATCATTTTTTTCTGTTACAGTTTCTCTAACCACTATCAATTAATATCAAATTATAAAATGTATTTTTGCCAGTATTTTAATTTCTAATATGTATATTTTGATGTACAGTAAAGAATGTATTTTTTCTTTACTTATTTAATAAGGAAGGTTCATATCGCTTAGTAAGGGCAATGCCTCTGCACGTTAGTCTTATGTGTAGGCACCATCATGGTGACCTGACCTGCAGTGATCATGTCTATTTACACATATCTTGCACATAAGTCTTTCATTTTTTAACTGTTGAATATGAATAGATATATGTGGGTATATGTGTGTGCCCCTATGTATAATTCATCACTGACCTCCACCAGCTTGTTAGCATGTTCACGGAACACCTGGGCGTACTCCTTGACCTCCTTCTCATTTCCGCTTTTAGCCGCTTCAATGAGCACTAACAGAGGGACGTTGGTCTCCAAGAAAGAGTCTGAGATGTGGTCCATCACCGCCTTTCTCAACTGGAATACAGAGGGAGAGAGATGGGGAAGAGGTCATATCATTAATAATATTGCAGATGACTTCACTGTATTACATTTGGCAATGATTACATATCACTTAGCATTGTAATGAATATGATGTAGTGACATAATGGGGTGGAAGGACAGAGAGAGAGAGGCAAAGTAAGAGGGGAAAGTGAAAAAGAAGAGGAGAACTCTCAATGGGCCAGAGTGTAAATTGCTTGTAAGGTGTCATTTTTCCCATAAGGCCATATACTAGGGCAGACTCGCCCTCTTTGTTTATGGAATCGTTTTGTACCAAACTGGCAGGGGACTGGTTGTTTTATAAGACAGTAAATGGACCCTGATGCTACTCACTGGGATATCTGATGAGATACCAGAGGGAACAGTATAGAAACACAAAGTCCTGTATCTTACACAAAGAGGGAGTAAGTCACATGAGACCAGTACAAAGACAGACAAGAAGACTAAAGGGGGGGGCATTCCCACACATGTAGCATCACCGTTCATTGATTTGAGGCAACTTTCAGTCATTCATTAATGAATTTGTTTTAATTCTCTGCATTACAAAAGTGCAGGGGCATGGATGTTCCTGGAAAATGTCAACATTATTCCCTATACATAATTATCAGCACAATTAATTCAAGTTTCATATGCTGTTTTTTGTTGATACATTATTATTATTAATCTTGTTGAGCCATTGTAATTGTTAAAGTGACATAACAATTACTGCACAATAGAAAAAAAATTGGAACAGTAGTGGTACCAGTCAAAGTGCTTTATTAATCCCACTCTGTTAGAATTTCTTTACCACATCAATTTCATGGGCAAATACAACATTCAGTATCAAACTAAATGAAGGTCCATACAATCTAGAACTGCATAAATTTCATGTGTTAACAGAGACCCATTGGAACGCTGACACAGACAAAAATAATTTCCGGCCAGTTCAGTTATAACTTCTCCACAGATACAAATGATGACAATTAAACATTAAACTGTAAAGTGTTTAATTAACAACATGGGTGACAGAGATTTGTTTGACTTTTGAAGCCATCTTCTATATTTAGATGTAAATCAAACACTGTGACAATATTCCTGAATTAAAAATGTTTAAGCAGCATGAGAGAGGGTAGAGGAGACTAATAGCTGTGATTGACACGTGAAAATTCATTTATCCAACAAAAAAATGTGAGTCACATGTAAATCTGTCAGTCGCACTTAAATAACCTGCAGAGATTACAAACTTAATTGCCAGACCACAGAGTGGAGGAGAACAATGGTGAATTATTCCTTCCTAAGGGCAGATAATCCATCACTATTGCCTCTGGAAAGAGACTAGATTTGGCCAGTCTAGTGGACATGACAGGTCTGCAAATGCTGTAAACAACCTGAAGCCCACCCTCTCTGTAAGGACTCCTTTATCCAGAACTCTATAATCCTGCATCACTGATTTGGCGCTATGTGTACTGAGATCCAAGGCAAGACAAAAACGTAAGGCTTTTCTGAAATGCTGATAAACTTTGGCATTTTTGAATTGTGAATATTGAATCTTTTTCAGTCAGCAGAGAACAGACTTGAATCAGTGCAATTGTGTAACCTTGATATCCTGTCACCTGGCAGGAAGGGTGAGGAATCAGGGAAGATAGAAATCTTGCATTGCTTGAACTATCTTCACACTACGCTAGTGCTGTTGTAGCAGGCAGGACACACTATCATTCTAGGAAAGGTGAAAAAAAATATATATAAAAAGATATGGGTTGTAGGCCTTAACTGTGTTTACGCTCTCACTGTAGTAAATAAAGTAATGGAGTAGAATGCAATGGGGAAATGTTGTTGAGCTGCATTTTGCACGTGGAAAATGAATTGCCATACCCACGACCTATCACTGTGTCATAAATATATACTTCATACTAATTCTAACCAAGCTTAGACTGTACTGTGTTCACACTGGGAACATGACAAAGTTAAATATAGGCTATAGGGTAACATTAGTGTATAATACACATAGTATTAGTGTGTAGGGTGGAGTTCAGTTACAGCACATGTTTTTGTCATGTTTTTCTCCATCATTAGCATTGAGCCCATGGTGATGGAAACTTAATTAAGATCACACTCAAGAGCAAAAAGTACCAGACATATATTACATCAAAAATAATTAGGATCAAGATGCAGTAATTGACATGTGCGGCATTCCATCATTTTCATTTGTAATGCTGGTCACTTGAAAATCCACAGATTCATAGAATACCCTCTCTGTTCAATGTAAACTGATCTCTGTTAAAATGCCTTTTTATTTTCACTTTGTACATTATATCTTTGTCTGACATGGATTGGATTGACTCCAATAATAACAACACCACTCAACTAGACCTTTTCTGGTTTGCGTGTAAAGTTTAAAAAATAAATAATTATTATTATTATTAATTGAAAGGACTGATCCAAGTGTAGTAATCATTTTTGGACAACTACTGAATAAAAACATTTCTGTAAGTTACAAGTTGTTATTGTTGTTACTGAGGAACAATCACTAATTGATGACACATACAGGCAAATATGCATAGGATACGTGTAAGACAGTGCTAGGCCCCAGGATACTCATGAATGCCCAACAGTGAAACTCATTCTGATGGTGTGTTTGAGTGGAGAAATGATACAGACGAATGATTTCCCAAGTTGCAGTCTCTCCTGCACCATCAGCATTCTAATGCCCACACACCACTCCCACAGAAATCCATCTTCAATCTTTCAGATCTTGCCTCCCTCCATGCTCCATCCCCACCGTCTCTCCTCCAACACTCCCTCTGTATTTCACTAACACTTAAAGGAAGTAGACCTGGAATTCCAATAGATAGTGAAGGCTCTGCTCATTACAAGTTAGTGGGGCGGCTATTTGTCTCCCAAGTTGTGTGGTGCCACAATGGTTCAAGCTCAGGTTTTTGTTTTACATATATTTCTGGTTATAATATTTTAGATGAGTTGAGGAATGTTGCGAGTGTTGGTATTGTATCCTGTTTCATTTGGGGGCATACTTTTTATTTGTCCAGAATGCTATTGATGCGCTGGCTGGCAGCATGCAGGCAATATGAAATGAAACACAGCAGTGAGCAAAGACTGCTGTCATGATATCTACACAGAGAGACAGGTAGTCTGCTGTTTTCATGATTCAGGCAAGGGCACTTCAGTTAAATTAAGTTAAATCTTAATGGTACAAGATACAATGATATTTAAGATACAGAAATAATATGCTTTCAACTTTTTATTAGCAATTTGGGGAGAGCCCTTTCTGGTTTCAATATGCCAATGTCCACATGCACAAAGTGAGGTCCATGCGATGCTGCTGAAAGCTTTTTCAAACGTCAAAATGACATTTGCATGCACGAGGTCCAAAAAGATATGATTTTCTGTGTTTGGTGTTTGACTCCTGCCTGGACAGAGCCCTGACCTCAACCCCATCCATCACCTAGGATGGATATGAAGGTCAACTGCGAGCCAGGCCTTATCGCTTAACAATCAGTGCTCAACCTCACTTACGCTCCTGTTGCTGAATGGGAGCAAATCCCTGCAGTCAGTCCAAAATCTTGTGGAAAGAATCCCCAGAAGATTGAAGGTTGTTACAGCAGGCACACGTGCCATATATTGAAGATCAGTAGGTACATAATCAATGTTATATTGCACCCTAAATGTTTAGCAGTATTGCAATTGAGGCATTTGAATGATTCTGGTTCAATTAACCAATTGGAGGCAGGTTACCTGTGAGTGAATGAATGAATGAATAAATTAATGAATATATGATTGTGTTCCTTAATGGATCCATGTGCTTTTCATAAAAAAAGGAAGAGGAAATTCCTTTGGAAAGGATTTTTCCAAAATGGTTGCTATTAATGGCTTTGCTATCCTAGAATTTTGATTATTTAAAAAATAGTGTAATTACACCTCCTACTCTTTTCCCTCCATCATGCCCCTTATCCTGCACATGTCTTTACTCTTGCTATTCAAAGAGGAGAATAGGTCAAATTAAAAGCAGTCAATCCCACCTGATACTGAAGTGGCTAACAAGAAGCTCTGTGAAATAATTAAGATTATGCATATGCTTAACAAAACTTGACAGACGAATATATGTGTTGCTCACTGATAAGTGGGAGGGCTGTGTGATCTTCAAAGATGAGATTAGCATTCATTTGGAACATTTGCTTTTTAATGGGGAAAATGTTTGCATTTTGTGGGCTTAGACACCTGCTCTGTCACAAAACAGATGCATGCAATGAAACAGAAGAAATGAATTAATGTTTAAAGCATTGCAAAATTATACACAAATTAATCATGTGTACACACATGCATGCAGAGACAAACTCTGCCAACTTGACTTGTTTACAAATCAATAGTCTGAACACGAGCAACGGGTAAAATCCATGAATCTGAATTTGAAAGAGAACACTGAGCTGGATTTCTGAATGTTTACAGTTGCATTTCAGTTTCTGTTATGTTTCACTTGTGATTCAGAACACATAGCTGTTGGTACCTTGGGGTCAGCACAGGAAAGTTTCTTATTAAAATGTCAAGAGCAATCACAGTATAAACGGCTGGAGTCACGGCTGAGGGGAAACAGCCTGACCAAATCAAAAATTAAGTAATAGCTCTCATATATGATATCTATCAGGGAGCATGGGAAGATGATTAGTGAGAGTGCAGAAAAGGAAGGGTGGAAAGAGGGACTGGCTGATCATCAACAATCTAAGGACAAACACTTAATTTAATGTGTCTTGTAAAATATAACACTACCCAGGGGAATCTACTTTTAGAAACAAGGAAAGGGTGCATCAGTGGTGCTTTTACATTGTTTATATTCCCAACGGAGAACTAACTAACTTGTGTGGTGACATTTAAGAAAATGTACAAACTAAATCAGTGTTTGTGGTAGCAGACATGATTTAGTTTTTCCTTACTTTAACACATAAGCCAATGATTATGAGACTGTTTAACACCAATAGAGGAAGCAGAGCCTTAACTGTCCAGAGATACATTAGTGAGACACCTTTCTCAACCTTCAGGGCTTTATTTTTACTTGTCGACCAAGCCTTTAGGAAAGTGTTTCCCAAACTTTTTTGTTCCTTATTTAAATAAATCCAGGATGCCCCACTAACCATTAACCATTAAATAATTATAAAATAGTAGACACATTTGGAAATGTTAATGTGTGTTTAATTTACTGGAATTGTGAAATTGTCATTGAATGTAATCTGGGGTTTTGCAAAATATTCCTATTTAAACATGCTGTCTGGCAATAGGGTTATGTAAAAAAGCTTTATCTGTGGCAAAGCAGTTTGGATTCCACAAGCTGGGCCCCTTACCAGACTAAATTATTTTGTAGAATAATGTTATTTGTGTGTATGGCTCCGTTTGTAATTGTGATTTTGTGATATCTATACACAAAAGCTGTGAAACAGCACTGACATGTTATCACC
This sequence comes from Nannoperca obscura, assembly GCA_036024295.1. NCBI lineage: Eukaryota > Metazoa > Chordata > Actinopteri > Centrarchiformes > Percichthyidae > Nannoperca > Nannoperca obscura. The sequence continues at coordinate 22,829 of JAVQJL010065811.1, read as the reverse complement.
TTATAAAGTTGATATGTCAAACTTATTACAAACAGTTGCCTAGTTACATAACTAGCAGATACAGAGCAACATTGGCATTCACTTGGAGTCGTGTCTTTGGCTACTTGGCGAATGTAAATCAAATATTTGCTCTCCTTTTAGCTTTGTTTTTTGTCTCTAACAACAACTGAGGGAAATATCTGGCTTTTTAGCTGCTGAATGCTCCACTATGGTCACCAGCAATAATCGCCAACTTTGTCTTTACCTGTCTTATGCTGGCAGGTAGCATCCTCATTGTATGCACCTAAACAGCTGCATCTGGAACTGATGCTGATGAGAGCAGTAAGAGTCAACAATAACAGCAAAGTTATGGGTCGTAAAACCAAAACAGTGAGCTGAAATGCTCCATAGAGCTGAGGGGAACTGCAAAGTCGGGTAATAATGTTGTATGGGTTTGGGATCCCTTTCATGTATACGTAGTCATGTGAACCATTGTTAATAAATACATATATTAATGAAAGCTGCTTTAAGTCTTTTGTGTTTACTGTTTCCTGACCTGCACTTAAAGCTATGTTGATATCTTAAAATGAAACTTTAATTTAGACATATCCATATTCACTACGCTAGCTATCAACTCGTAATGCCTCCAAAAATGTTTCAGTGCTGAAGATAACAGGGAATTTGCAATAATATAGATAATGAAACTTTAATGCATGGCCTCAAAACATATTGCAGGAGAAGAGCGAAAGGATTTACAGATAATCTTGAATTGTTAGTCTAAACAAAGAGTTACAGCTGACAAGATTTGTGGCAGCTGTTCCTCCTTAACATGATAACCCTCAACAATTAAAAACAGCTGTACTAATCAACAAACTAATGGCAGAAATTGAAATTATTTCAACATCCCAAAGAAGAAAGAGAGGGAAATATAGAGAGAGAAAAAATATGTGAGACAGTTGTGCTATAGGGAATCCTGGAATCAGCCATCAGTCAAAATACGGCCCAGAGAGATGACTTGACAGATGCATTCATTACAGACAGGCTGACGGGGGGTATAACACATGGCTTGTTTTCAACAACTTTGTCGGGTTGGTTACCTAGTGAATACTAATTAAAGGGAGGGACGCAATTTAAATCTTTTGCTATGCTATAGTTCAAAGGTTTCAACATGTTATTTTTAATTTAATATAAATTGCTGACTTTAAATTCCTTGATGCCCATCTGTTCTGTCGCCTCTCTTTTTTAAAATATCTAATAAGAAGATATTCTTCTTTGTTGCACATGCACTGTTGCTTACAATCATAATGCAACAAGATCAGCAAAAATAACAAAACAAAAATAATATTGATTAAAAAAAAATGAACAGAGGGCAACAGTAAGCTGTCAGGTGGTTGCAGTGCTTGTTCTTCATCAGGTCTTCCTTAGTGTGAAACTCTCAGAAAGGGTCAGAGGCTAAATCATACTCATTCCTGATGGCATCTATGTGCTGCAACTGTTCTTTTGTGAATATAGGCATTATTTCTTTCTTTATTGAGTAGGTGCACATTTATCACCTATTTTGTTATTATGCAATTGAACAAAACCCTCCATGCTCCTGTCTGTTAGAGTGGCCAACTGAGCCTTTTCTTTAAGGGTCATCACCTAAACAACCACTTCTTTCAAACACCCCTATCTTCAACTGTTCTTGAATTACTGACATTGATGTAGAACGACAAGTGAGTGATGGCCTATGCAACTATCCCAGTCTCTCTATCAAGATAGTAACGTGATCACAGGGGTACAAGCTATACATCAGTGGCAGCTTCTCTCAATTAAGGCCGCCTTAATTCAAATGCATTAATTTATCTGTTAATATGTTTATACATGACACTAATGTAGGCTTGATGACCACTTGATGACTTGGCAAAGCAAAATCTTGGGGTATGATAGACTTGAAGAGTGGAAGATGCCTGAGAACAGACCAAGTCAAGGGAGAAAGCACAATCTGGTTTTATTCCAGGAATGGGTGTAGTTTGTTACAGCACATTTTCAAAATAAGTCAGAAAATGATTAAGATTTTAAAACACATTATTGATTATCTCAGGCTCAAGAATGAAATCAGTTGAGGCAGAGACAAACTATAGTTGGTGTTTTTGTAATGAAACAGGCAAATAAATGCATTAACATGCACATTTAATAATATAAAGAATTTCAGAAAATACATTCCCTATTTGTCATGACTATAAATAAGCTGAACTTTTAAAATGTCCTCTTTCCTAAACAACTTCCAGTTTAGATTGCTAATATTTCAATCTTGAGTTGGTGGGCTAATTACTAAGCTACAGAATGTTAAGCTCACTCATTAGCTCGCCTTGACATTTTACTTCTCATCTTCATCATTGAATTAAATTTGTATTTGCTGATGTGACATTTCTTTAAACCAAGTGGACTTAAACTGTAAACTGAAACAATGACTAAGCATTATAACCCTAGTGTTATGGGCACGTGGGCTTTGCTCAGTAATGGGGCTATGTAGGCTTCATTTCTGATCTCTAGGAATACTAAAAATCTGCTCTTAAATGCCTAACAAACAAGGATAAGATTATTCAATACTTTGTGGGGCAGGTGAGTTGTTTAAGGAAAATAGTTCGGGACAATAAGTATTTAGTCAGGAGAAGTAGTTTGCTGCCGCGTGATCTGAGTTCTGTTGATGTAAGGTGTTAAGAATTTGGGACTCTCAGAGTTCAAATGCTGTCCTTTAAGTCCTGCATTAATTACCAGAACACAGTATCAAAATATGCTATTTTCTAGTTTGAGTTCAAAATGTATCTTTAGTAGCACAATCTTATCGGCAGACAAAAAAATCAGTAGTGACTCTGGAAAAGCCCGCTTTAAAAAAAAAAAGCCATACATACATTTTATGTTCATAATGTCTTTAAACAGCTTCCAGTTTTTCCCGTGCCACTTTGAAGGGCACATTATAATACATTATCAGTTTTTTATTATTATTAGAATTACACTGATTACAAATGAACACTGCCGCCATCACTACTGCTTACATCCTAGATCAGAGGGTCAGCAAGAAAGAAGCCCCACTGATGCCAGCACCAGATGTACAGCATGAAAGCAGAGTCACCTGCTGCTAGAAGGCTGGAAAAGGCATTAAGGGAATTGACTTAGGGAGATGGAGTTTGAAGCAAAGACAAGATCTTCCTAAACTGCAGCTTGTTGTCTTGATGAAATGTTGTCAGATGATGCAAACAGACTTGTTTTTCTATCCTTCTTTTTGGCTGGCAAGATCACACTGTATGTTAATTTAAGTGTGCTGCCCCACTGAGGGGCATGATCAAGTTTTCAAAGAGCCCAGGGTGTAGACCGTGTGTGTGTGTGTGTGTGCAAAAAACAGAGGTAGCCAATTGTTATACTTTCTACTGTGTAAATTCCACCAAGAAACTAAAATCATGTCTGACGGGAATAGCTTTGAATTTACACTTCAGTGGTGATTGAAGGTCTCTTGTCCGGAGATACAGATGATTAATATCTATTGTAAATTAAGGCCAATCATGTAATCATTGTGTATAGAGGAATAAATAATACACGGGTAACCAAGCTGTAATTTTTGAGTCATGAAAGTTGGTTCAACATTTGCTTGTACATCCTTGAGTTATTTTTTTTGGATGGAAAATATAGTTTTAATGTCATGTTGGTAGTCATATATTGTTTTAACATTTGTATGATGCAAAATGCTGCATGGTAATAGTACCCTGCATTGTTTCCATCAGGTTGAGTAGTGTTTTAAAAATTTGCATTTACTAAGAAAACAAACTGGGGGGAGAGAACGACATGCTTGACGTCTACTGAATTTGCCCTGGATAACAGACAGCTTAGCATTGTCTCATATTTATACACAACAGCATGAAAGAAAGAACCATGCCGCATTTGTCTGGCGGTGTTGTCACAAGGCTTGTTCGGTCTTACCTGCTCCCTTTTCACAAACGCTGTCTGTCATTTGTGCTTGTCTGCTCTAATATTTGATCCCTTCTTTTCACAATGGATACAGTGGAGACTGAAATGCTCAAACGAACAATTGTGCTCCTCCCATCAGGTAGGTTTTGTGTCTCTACACGGCGCCACTGCCTTTCTAAACGCAAAAGATTTTGACATAATTACAGTATCACAGCTCTATGTAATGCCTACATGTGTGCTGCGAGTTTGCCCTCCCATCTAAACTCAAAGCTCAAACAGACCACCCATTCTGTCAAGCCAACCCCTGAGTCAATAGAACATCCTGTCAGAGTGAGAACCGCTTGCCAGCCTGTCAGGCAGCCTCACCAAATACCCAACGGGAGGGAGATTTATAGCCTCCCATCTGTAATGATGCCCTGGTCTTGAGAGGTCAGGTAGTTCCTATTGTCAATTTTGCCAGAGTGCAAATATCTTGCACTGCATTACAGGAGAAGGTTGTTTGGAAGTTGAACTGTATTAGGGACCACAACTGATGTCCTGATGGTTTATGAATGGGTTTGCTTTTTCTGGGGCAGGATGCCTGCTCAGATGTACTCCAATCTTTACTAAAAGATGTGTAATACAAGTCATTGAATTTGAGTTTTAATTAATTAGAATTGAAAGAGTACCTCAGAAGCATGCTTCAATAATTGTATTACATCATCAGACACTTACGTGTGCTCATTAAGTGTCCTCTGTTTTTTCAAGTATGGTGTCAACATTTGTTTTATCCCCATACTCAGCCAGATTAATCTTCACTTAATCAATATTGCTTTTGAGTTCTTCGTGTATCAGAACATGAATCATCTACTTATTCATCACCATTGGAGGACAGCTTTTGGAATTTGGAAGGTCGTTTTACTGCAGCTTCTTGACACAACTCTTCTGAGTTTGAGAATCAAAAGTAGAGCAGGGGATCAATATCACAGAATCCCTGAAACACATTTGATGGTTCACTAAAATATGTGGCACAGAGTATTTAGTTCACTTTGTTTCTGCTACATACAAATAAAATGGGACCTTGGAATACTAAGAGCATATGATAAAACAGGAATAGTCTCACAGTGTGTAAGTGGAGAGAACGTTCTGGTTGTGAGTCTGGTTGCTGGTCCTGTCTGTGTGGAGGCTGCAAGATGTCCCAATGTTTGCCTTTGTTGTGTGTGCTCCAACTAAATGTTATGCGGTGGTAACATTTGTTTGTCTGTTTGTCAACCCTCTTACTGGTGACCTGTCCAGGGTCACTTAAAGCATAGTCTCCAGTGAACCCCTGTGATCCTTATTAATTCTGGAAAATCAAGCTTAAGTACAGCACACGCTCTGGTCCTGTGTCTCAAAAATACTCTGATTTTATTGTGTTAAATGTTATAGTGATGTCTGTCTTTGTATGACATTAAAGAATAGGTTTAGTGATAGTGAAATCAAAAACAGATCTTATTAAAATGTATTGCCTTTTTAGCCAAAGCCTGATGTACTGTAGGTCATTCCTCTGTGCCATAGACCTTCATTGTTGAACTGTGAACATTAAAAACACATCAGTGAGCCTCAATGTTCCACTGTGTGACATATTCCCCAATTAAGATAAAAGTGGGCATTGTCATTTTTATTTGATCAGTTCCACATATGCTGTCGTCCTGCTGTAAATACTCACTAGAGCACCAAATGTGCCACTGAAAATAGTCCCCAACAAATACAGTACTTGCTCCTTTGTGAAATATTTGCTAAAAACTACAATGCCCAGCTGTTAAATGTTTTCAAATATTAATGAACATATTTGTGACCCGTTTAATGTTCTCAGCTGGAGTGCATGAGCTTGGGGCTAAGTACCAAAGACAGTGGCGAAAGTTGTAAGTGTTGGGAGATGGACAAACATTGTTGGTTTTGGTCTTTCATAACATTTTAAAAAATGTAGAACATCCTCAGCCCTAGCCTTTAAAGTGACGTTAAGGAAAAAAAAGTTTTCTTCATTCACATAAGGTACATACAGTGTTTAAAAGGGAGATTGAGATGTAGCATGAACCATGTACTCACCTGTCTGCGTAGGTCCCTGGTCTTTTTGGTCATCTTATCAATGGCTGAGTTCAATGGGTCACCTTTCTCTTTCCTGCCAGTCTGTGAAAGGAAACAAAGATACAATTTTAATGCAATTATAGTACATGCCATTACAACTGTGTCTGTTTTACTCCAAACATTGCACCGCATATTTCACAGTGTGAAGTGACACCAACAAATATATAAAAATACACTTCACAGAACATGTGTTGACATTACAAGTGTTCCATTATTAGAATGGAGTCAGTGAAAACATGACTCAAACCATTTTAATTTGTTATCGAGCAACCAGCCTATCTGGCAAGCATCAATTTAGTTGTCACCAATTCCCCTGTGTGCTGAGCTCCCAGTCACTGCCAACTCCTACTGTTGGCTTTAGGAGGGTGTTGACTACCATGTGCTTCACCTGGTACACGCAGAGTCACCAGCTGCTTCTTTTCACCTGACAGCAGGGAGTTCCACTGGGAGATCAGCCCGGAGCTTTTTGATATTCCAGATTTCCCTGCTCTCCACTTAACAAGCATCCTGACCAACCAGTAGGAGTCGCTAAGGCAGATGCTACGACAGGATCTCTTGCCGTCTTTCATACAGAAATATTGCCAATTGTGTTCATTGAAATGCCTGGCCAAGAAAAAAGCCTCCACTTTCATCTATGCCACCTGGGCGCCCCATTTACCACTTACAAGCTCTACTGTTTTTTTCTCAGAAACCATGGAGAAGACTGAGGTGATTTATACCACTCCAGTTATTAGACTTTCACTTTTACTATCTAACTTGGGACGGAAGCTTGGCCTGGAGGTTAGAAAGATTCTATCAGCCTTGGAGTGAACCATTTCTGCTTCTGGACACATATAAATGATCCTGTACTCTGATCCCTCTAGAGAAATGGTAAAATCCTAATGGTGCTTTTTTGAATGTATTGTATAGGAATAAAGGCTGACGAATGTAAAGTATCGTTGCTCATTTGATAAACAGATATTTTAAAAGTTTGCCACAGCGTGATAAGGGATGTTGCCTAATTTCTCTGCAATGACTCTGGATATTCCAGTCAGTTACTGTTAAAACAAGACAGATGTTAGAATGACTGCAGTAAACAGGAAGGTTGTTTGCAAAAAAAATGTATTTCGGGTATATCAATTACTTGGATATAATTGAACTGAAAAATGTATGTGTTTAGTATACATATTTTGGGGATGCTTTTTAAAAACTAAATTAAGTAAGAAAAAGAGTAAAAGTAAAAGAGTAAATGAATAAACAACAACAATATTAGAACTGGAAAGAAGGGTGGGAATTGAGACGCAGCTAAAGTGTACTCCTTCTTAGAAATGTGCTAGATTCAATGCCATACTGCTAAGCCTCCCCCAGCTCCTCTCAATCAGCTGCTGCTTAAAGTCAAATGCCACCACACTTCAAATTAAAATTTCTATAAATAATCATGTTAATTACTCTGTCTTTTTATTTATAACTGAGAAATGAAAAAGTATGGCTCATCTCTCTTTTGAAACGGTGCAATACATAAATATAAAATGGATCCTTTTTATAAAGAGATATTTCTGGATTAATGTTGTTTGCAAATGTTGTGCTTCATTTTAACAAGATATCACAAGCAGATAAGCAACCAAATCAACTACCCAAAAAATATTTTTAGGTAGTTGTGGCCTCTTAAATTGAAAAAAAATTCAAACACTGTTATTCTGTCAAAGCAATCCCGCCATACAAAATTTGTTATGTCGTTGCCAGGCAACCATGTGACAGTTCTGCCCAGCATAACATGAAGGCGAATAACCAACATTCTCATCAGCCTTTGCAGAAAAGCACATACCTAGGTGACATGTATTCCATTCATCAATGCCTGTTTCCAGTGAGGGTTTCTTTGAGACAAACTGACCACAACAGGGCTTTAAGTAAAGAGGCTATTAAGTCGTTATGTTGTTTAATGAGACACAAAATATGGTTGCTTATCTCTGTGTTGCTGCATTATTGTCCAGCCCTTTCAGGAATTGAGAACGCCATATATATGTGTCACAATTAAATGAGATCCCATCATACCCACAGCTCATAGTAAACTCACCCCACGGTTAACGTCATTGCCTCTTTCAATGGCTTGGTTACTATAAAGTTGTAAAATGACTATTTCCATATTTGTTCTGAATATGCCTCTTATCACACAGAGAGAGCAGCAAAGAGTTCTTCTGTAAACTCAGGTCCACAACATAGTGACATTGACTGCCTGCCTCTTTCTTTGAGGTCCTATTTGGCTCAGGTATGTGAGCTGTAGCAAAGAACTTTAGTGAAGTTGCGATGCAACTGTCAGTTGGAGGTTAAAAACAAGCAAAACAAAAAACTAGTTCAAACCCCCTTTCTCTTCTCCTGTCTTACAAAAGACTTGGCATTCAAGGAGATGCCAACTTGAGGACAAACAACCACAATCTTTTAGCAATTTCTTTCACTTGGATTTGTCACACTCCAAGCTCAACATGTGTTGTAATGTGGGTACGTGCTGTGGGGAACTCACAAATGTGCAAGGTCACTGACATGAAAGTGCTGCTCCATGAAAAGAGCCTGTAGCCATAAAAACAGATATGACTCATTTTTTCTGTCTAATGTATTGCTGGCTTGCCCTTGGCCAAGGCTCATATAGCACGTGTTTTCTTTCATATGGATGTTAAACATTAGGAATGAGCCATTTGTCTCCTAGCTTATACTACAGTTAGTCACCCCCTCTTCTAATAGCAATCATACAATGCAGTCATTTTATGTGGAGCAATGCACCAAACTGAAAGAAAAAACTGGCACTCCTAATGTATAACAATATGTCTGAATTTTGATCCCATATTCAGCTACGGAAAATCCACCTGACCCTAACCTGTCTACTGTTCTGTGTGCGTGTGGTTTTATTATATTTGCAAATACAGCCTGAAACATACAGAAAATGGCTTTTAGTCAATTATTGATTGACATAGGGGGAGGAGAGCAAATGGCGATAGCATTCATTTTGCCTTCCATTATGTGCCACACACTCATACAAGCACTCGCACTTTGATGCACATGCACAGACAAACTCTTCTATGCCAAAGCAGCGGACATAACAACATTAGTCATTGTGCTGCCTAAAGAGCCTAATGTGTCATTAAGGCACCAGAGGGACGTACAGGATTAAAGATGCTCACCGCCAAAAAAATAAAAAGGGGCTTAACTGGAACCTTTCTGAGGACACTTCAAACATATTCACATGATTTTATGTATAACTGACAACCTTAATTGAACTGAGAGAAAGAGAAAATGGCCTGACTGTCGATGAAACAAACAACTCCTCTCATTATTCATTTCATGAATAGACGCACTGAAAACAAATTTGGTGTGTGTGTGTATGTGCACGCGTGTGTTTATTTATTTATTTGTTCTGGAATCAGACATCCCAGCTGTTTTATTTCTCAAAACTCTGAACTCTTTAATCTGAGCTAAGAAGATTAAAACAGCACAGTGATGTCAGTCTAAAGGGACAAAACCAATTACCTGTTATTTTGAGCTGCCATTGACAACTGAGCAGTAGTCATTGGTGAGAACATGTTCCTATAGCTTCTACAGCTCTTTGTGTAATCTTGTATCTTTACAGTTTTTTAAGATTGCTTATGCACTAATAATAACACAGTCATTGAAACCTGACACTCAAGGTCCAAAATCTCAGCCCAGATCTGCTAACATATTATTAGCATATTATCAGTCTCACACTTTTTGTAAAACAATACACACAAAGATTTGCAAAATAGTAAACACACTTATCTACATTGGACAGAAATCTAACAGGGTGTCACTTGTTTGCCATTTCAAGGCACTGCCTTTTAAAATACCACACCTATTGTATAACCAATTGACCAAACACAGCCATTTGAAAGCCACAGAAACTTAGGTGCTTAATTGTAAACTCACCAATCAGGAGTAAGCACTATAAACAACTGTCTTCAACAAAAATGGAAGGCAACAGGAAGAGGGTGAGGGAGAAATTGTCATCTGGGACAGTGTATCTTTCCACCGATGCTCTCGTCCAAAACTGGTGATATCAACATCCACAGTTTTGAAAAAAAATCCTTACTGTAACGTTATTCAGCATGCTGGTGGATAAATTATTGTATCGTTTAAATGAAGTGTGTCAATTTGAAAAAGATCTAAAGTGTTCTGCTACTTGTGTGTGTACTTGAGTGACTTTGTGTGTAGTGTTTTGACAATAGGAGATCTGTTTTCAAATTGAAAACTAAGCAATTGTAAAAAATATATAAGATCAATGCTGCATGGTTTTGACAGTTACCATTACTAAAAATATATTTTTCTCATACCACAAGTACTCTTCTGCTTGATATATGTAAAAAGTCAACATGCAATGAAAAATGCATTCCTGCAAAACATGTAAAAAATCCCAATTAAAACCTCTATGCATGAATCCCCCATCACAAACTTTACATACAACGCAGTCCACAATGATGAATCATAGGTTAGTCAATGCATCAGGCTCATATTCAGCTGAGCTTGGTCAAAACTGTGGTCCATGATATGTCCGTGCGGGTGTGTGCGAGAGAGACGAACTGAGTCACATTATCATATTTATGTGTCTACGGTGTTTATCTGGGAAACTATTTGACTCCCCTCCACTCCCATGCAGGTGCGCCCTGTATGTGTTGCACTCTCCAATTCGCAACTATTAAAAGCTTGACAACACAGTTGGCTGTTGATTCAATTGTCTCCCATACAGCAACATTGATTGCTTAGTTTTTGACTGCCACATAATGGAATGTGCATGTTCGGGTTTTCTGGTAAACACAAGTCCCCGTGGTGTTTTGCAGACAATGTTCCCAACTGTCCCCATCCATTATTTTCCACCCCCCAGTGTGCACTCATTCATTCACAGCTGGGGAAAGGAAGATGAGGGCTCCTGAAAATAAGCATCTAGTGTGTGGGGTAATGGAAGCAGTAGCAGCAGAGTTATTCTTGCCCACTCAGGAGACGGCTGGTGGACGGTGCATGCTGGTGGAACGGCTGAGGACCCTGAGTGTGTTCCCTCTCTCAGACCCCCCACCCCCTCCAAAGTAAGTTGTGTAATTCAGTGGTGCACTGCAGCGCAAACTGCTTCACTGCATTTCTGACCTCAAACCTTGTAATGGTGGAATAAGACATACAGTAGTGTCTGTGCAAGCTGAATAATGTGCAGAAGAACGTGGCACTTGCTTTCTGGTATGTCGGTTTTCCATTTCCCCCTCCAAAATTCTTTTTAATAAATTGTAAAAACAAATTTAAGTATTATTTCAGTGACATTAATTAAAGCAGTAGTAAAGCATTAAGTAGCTGAATGTTTTTTAGTAGGGCTGGGAAACAATACCTTGTGGTTCTTTGATTTCTTAATCCAGACTGTCTATGTGTATTTTTATGGTATTTGTGAGCATTATGTTAAGAAATGTCCAAAGCTGTTACTTCTGGCAACAGAGTAATGAACAGACTTAATGAAAACGCAGACAATCAATATTTTTCTGACACATTCAAAAGAAAAGCATGCATTCACTCATTAATTGAACTGAATTCTGTTTTTTTATTACCATGTCTCTGTACCTCTGGCAAAACTAATGCAATAAAAAATGACAATGGCAAGAAAGCGCTGAAACCGAGGGACGGTGAGAGAAGTGAGAAATGAATCTGGTTATTCATAGGCAATAACATGGCAAATCAGAGGAATGGGCAGATGAATCAGAGGGAAGAAAATAGAAGACAGGTGGGGGAGGGGGGGCATGAGGCATTCTGTCTCATTGTCTCCCAAGATCAATGTGTTAAATGACATCAATTCCGGCTCCTTGTCAATTCAATTAGGCAGGAGCGAGAGGTACAATTACTGTCCAATGTGGTTACACTGTCTGCAGCAGGCTTAAAAGGGAAGGCAAGCTGATAATGAGAGGGTGAGAAAGTGTTTGTGTATGTGCCAGCCTGGGGTGGGGGGGTGATAATAGTGGTAACATGTTGGTTGGGTTACCAGCAGATAATAGGTAGCTAGATCCTCATTAAGATAAGTTGTGCTCCCTCAGCTGTAGTGCCATAGATGGGCCAATATGACTTGTTCTCGTTAAGTGGAACTTAAAGAGGTACAGCGGTGGCTATCAGCTAGTTTGATTACAGGATACTGAAAAAGAAAACACGCTACAATGCATGCGGGTGGAAAAAAAATACTCTTTTAAATGAGATGACACAGCAACATAGCACAGAAATAGATCCCATATCATGATCTCATTATAGCCATTACAAAATCCTGGAAAACTAATAGATACACAGTGCAAGGAACAATGCAAAGCTGAAGCAAATAAGCACAGAAATATAATTTACAATACAGTGTGTGTGTGTGTGTGTGTGTGTGTGTTTCTAAGCGGGAGCTGAATATTGTTCTGAGGGGATCATTGGTTGTGGGAGGATGGAACCTATCATAGCTCACGTTGGGCATACAGCCAGACAGACAACCATTCACATTCACATTCACACCTAAAGACTATTTAGAACCTCCAATTAACTTTTATGTCTTTCGAATGAAGGAAAAATCTATGTAGACATGGGGACAACATGCAAATTGAAATTGAATTGAACAATTTTATTTTTAATTGTCTTTTTTTTTTTTAAATCTATCTGTTGAGCTGTACATCGGAAATCCTGTCCCAAAGAAGCTTTGAGACTAACTAAATAAAGATCCGGTATAATTTGTGCTCCAACCAATAGTGTTTGAGTAGACAGATATCATACGAATACAAAATTATTCCACCCAGCTTATGACTAGTAAAAATATTTATGTTCAATGTTGGTAAAAATGTATAATGTACATAAATGATAATGACTCAAAAATGCAAGTTTTTCTGCAATTGCTTTTGCACCTTCACCTCCCACAACACAGATCACAAAACCGATCTGGCAAGAAAATAGCAGGGTGAGGACATAGCTTGACCTTTATTTGTGTTATGCGGGAGCTCGGCACTGCAGATTGGTAAGCAGCACTGCACTGTACACAAGATTTTGGATGACTTTGAACAGACACATTATATTTCAAACCCTGCCTGCTAGGGCTTTACATGCTTTCTGTCTCAAATAAGTTGCTTTTTCATGCAATAGTTTACAGTGAAATGAAACCGAAATGAAAAGGGAATGAAAAGTCTCTTCTGTCATGTGGAAAAAAGCTTGTTGTATGCTTTGAAAAACAGATGGGTTTCACACCGTTTATGCAATGCCTTTGAAGAAATGTACATAGGTCTAAAAAACAGATTTCCTTTTTTTATTATTATTATAAAGTTTAATGAAGGTGATAACGACCTAAGGCAATGCCTCTCAATCCTTTTCCTTGGACTCTTGGTGCACCACATGTAACTCATTATCTTTTATGTCTCACAAATTATCCACATCAGTTACAATTTTGAGGAGGGCCCACAGAATGCTTATCCAGCCTATTTCATTACGAACAAAGTAGAAACACATTTTGCACTAAGATCACCAGAAATCCTTGTTTTGTGTTCTTAACTGATACAATAAAAGATGTGGATTAAATGGTTGTAAAATCATTGATTAATGATTAAAAAGGTACTTCACACTTAAATGTGTTTTTAGAGTTGTGAAATTATATGACTACATTTCATGGGCTGAACATGGCTCAACATGCTATCTACTGTTTTAAAGCAGCCCTGAATCTTGCACCGCCAATAATCACATCTATTCATATACCTGTTGGGACTAATCTATGTCATGAAATGCATAAAAAAAATACTCAGTATCAGTATCAGTTATTCTCCCCCATGTCCCCTGACCACACTACTGTACAGTACAACAATAAATATTAATAATGGGTATTTCATAATTTATTAGCAATGTTATTGTCATTTATTGATAGCAGAACGCTTCTCAAACCTATTAAAATTCTGCTGTGGTAAAGGAACATTCAGAGCTCCTGTTTGGAGCCTCAGGACAGCCAGTACACTCCCAACCCCCCATGTGCTGCTTGTACGAGGGCTTCATGCCTTTTCTCCTCTCACATGGTTGCCCATGGTATCCATAACTGTGCTGTTTGAGCCTGGCAGTCTCCTGTAAGTTAGAGTTAATGCAGCCGAGAACGGCGCTGCCTGAGGACGAGCCGGAGTGCCTTCTGGCACAAGCTCTCTCGTGTTTAATGGCTGATGCCGTTTGCTTACTCCTCTCATTACACTGGCTCATGTTTAGACTGCGGGCCTGTCACTGGCTATTAGCATCTGTGGTCAAGCGGGCTGTGGATGAGAGAAAGCATCATGAAGCACATCGTAAGTACAAAATTAGCATTTTTTGAGAACACAGAATGAAGGATTAGCACCCTGGGTGCGTGGATACATGGTTAATCAGTAGATTGATGTAACACAAAAACATAACGCAGAGTCATAAAAATGAGAAGAATACTGATATGTACATCAACAGTATAGTATTTTAGGAAAGTTTTTGTATAGACTAAAAGCACTAGAACTGACCATACATGCATATATTTGCATAGACTTTTTGGGACCATTTTTGTCTTTATTTGAGATGACAATTATTATTTGAGATTAAATCTAACTAGACATAAATGAAGAGAAACACTGAGGGCAGGGTGAGGAAGCACGGAACAAAAACAGCAGCAGATATGGAGGCAGAGGCAGCAAAAAAACACAGCCATGAAGCAAAGGATTTGGTTGCATGTCTTTCTTCTCACTGTACCCTTTTTTGGTTGCCACATAATCAGAGCATATTCAAGAATTGTACGATTTTATCTTTTTACCTGGAATAATAACCTTGAATAATATAGGAACTTTTAGGTTTTGGGAATCACACATTAAGTATTATTGCATTGTTTATTGTTATTGTTAGATGACAAGTAGTAAAGCTAAATGAAACGTCTCTAATGGATTGATCTGCCATAACCTGAACCTTTAGTCAGGTCAGAGTCTGCACAAAGGAGGCTGTCAACTTCCATATGTCAGATTTTACAGCTGGAACAAGGTATCCCAAAACAGCCTGGAAAAGAGTCAGTGACTGAACTAACAGAAACAAAATTGAAGAGGAAGCACTGGAATATAACAGGGATGGTGGAGGGCTCTGAAGTCCATAAAATACTTAAGGCATTCCTGAAAGATGTACCCAATGTGTGAAGATACAGAACTCTTATATGGTGTCTAAAAAGAGGTTGGCCTACTTGAAAAGACACATTTAAGACTGAGATCAAAGTCATCATACAAGTTAAAATGGTTTGAAAATGAACTGCCAAAAAACGCCACTGTACATAGTTACATGCAATGAGACATCATGCAGTGATGCAGGGGTTTAAGAATAGAAGCATGAAGAGGAGAAGGGTTAAATATTAAGTGTGTTGGGCTTTAAGCCAAGGTTTTAGGTGCATAGTTTCAGTAGAATAAGAAAAGGAGTGAAGGGAAATGTCTGGTTATCAGACAGAAAGAGAGAGAGCAGGGGATAAAAAAGTCTAGTCCTGCAGCAGCAGTATGGGGAGCTAGAGCAATGCTGCCTGCAGTCTCCCTGAACTGAATAGCAAGTAGATTGCGAGGGAGGGACTGAAGGAAGGGCAGCAGGAGAGAAGAGAAGCGAGGGAGGGAGAGGCTGAGAATAGGTTAGAGAGGGTGAGAAAATAAGAGAGCGGTGTGATATCGGTGAGAGCAGAACTGTGGTAAAGAGAAAAAAGCAAGTCAATGGGGTGAGAAGAAGGTTTGAGTATCACTGATGTACTTTTGTTTCACTGCAGAGCTGAAAAATAAATTTATCACACACACACACACACACAAACACAAACACACTTTCCTATACATGCATACACAAACAACATCAATACAAGTCAAATGCTACAGATCGGCTAGAACACCTGAAACGGGGACTACTGTAGGTCAATCCGATTCAAAGACCTGTTCTTAATACCAGGAGACATAATCCCATTTCATCATCATTTTCTCTTTCCTGCATTGCATCATTCTCCACCCCATCTGTACTGGATCAGACCAAACAATGACGTGTTACGAATTATGGGATTTCCGTGCAGTAGACAAAGGATATAGAACAGACATTGGTGTTGACTTTGAGAGTCAAATTCTCATTTACTTTTCAATTAGATGGATTTCCATGCCAGACCCCCTCAACTATATCCTCATGACGTCTCATCCATGTCCTATATTTCACAAATACTGTTGTTAACACAGATGATTTGCTGTGGCTGTTGTGTCAATACAGATGTATGTCAGATTTTACGCTTTATGACTTAAGCACAGTGTTCACAATCGATGAACATTCTTTGTCATACAAACCTACTATAATACCTCCACAAGTATCCACACAGCACAGGGCACTATAGGATACAAAAGAGTATAAAAGGTTTAAAAGAGTCACATTTGGGCTACTGCATGATAACCTCTGTATTTTTGTGAATTTTTTATTTGCAGTGTGCCATACACTTTAATCAGAATATGTCAAAGGTACGGTTAATGCAATGTCATTTTAAGGACACACAGAAACAAAAGGCATGAATGAGTGAACAATAAAAATGCGTTGAGGCAGAAAAACAAGGGAACAGACTGAATTGTTCTTTCGTCTAGACATTATGACATAATCCACCTTCACACTTGCTTCAGACTCCATCCCTGCTTGCCTGATGGTCTCTTTCCACTCAATGCTTTGAACTGTCAAAACCACCCCTCTCTATGTGACCTCTTAACTATACTGTGTAGAGCACAGGATTACAAGTCAGCGAGGTAGCTCCGGAAATCTAAAATGACCAATGTGAAAACAGGTTTTTCACTGACACTGACGCATTTTGGTAGAATTCCATCTTTCACACACTGCCTCTCAAAAATGAGATGCACTGTGTAGGGAGCGGGGGTGGGAGCCGAGTTATCTAGACACTGACATGCAGTAGTTTCATATAGTTCACTGCACAGGCACGCAAAAATGACTAGATTCAAATTATACAAAACATGTGACCAGCAAACAAGGTCTCCAGAGCTGGCAGCAGTTTCAATGTGAAGGTGTTGGTTGTCAGGGATAGCAAGGGCCATAAAGAATGATATGCGTGTTTTTGTAAACCAGGATAATGATGACTCAAGCTGCTCTTCTGGGTGGGTTGCTCTGTGTAGGTAGCACTAATCAGGGATTAGGGTGGTTTGGGAAAAAGAAAAAAGATGGCCTCAAGTCTGACAGCAAAACGTAGCCAGCAGCGGATCAAATAAAACCATGATAATGATAGAATGATAACACTAACATACCTACTGCCTATTGTGGTTGAGCCGACAATAGTGGAAACAGCCGATGTGCACACAAACAACACAGATATACTGTACAGAGCTAGACAACAGCATGCTCCCTCGCTGTAACGACCGGGGTGCAACAACTTCAAAGACTGCTGGAGCTGGCTGAACTGGTGAAATTATTATGTCTCCCACTATCCTTTCATGTGGGCTTTGTGAGTCCAACCACACAGCAGCGCAAGCCACTAACAGAGTTTCTGCTGCGATTAGTTATGAGGAATAAGGAACAGTAAAGCCACAGAATATCTGGACATGATGTAAGTGCACTGCATGAGGATCAGGGGATAGGACTTACTGTCATGGTGGGTGTTTGGGGATTGATGTCTTTTCAATGATGTCTTCCTTAAGCTGATTTATAAAATGTATTTCTACAATGGTCACAGCTGTTTGAGTCCTACCAGTATTTCTCAGGAAATGACATGTAGACAGCACCCTTGAAAATATTGGCCATCATTTATCAAACCATCTTGGAAACAGCACCGATTTAAGAACTAGAAGAGACATGCAAACCTCTCTACATCTGATTTATTAAACTGTCACACAGCATCTAAATGAGCACTGATTTGATCAGAGACTGATAAATTGATTCAGCTGTGGAAACAAGGACATGCTGCACCAGCCCCTTATTTACATACGACAGATCGTAATTTACGTGCGTTTGGTAACTCTTGGCTTATTAAAAGAGTGGTGCAGCAAAATTTCCATACACTACATGACAAAGAGGACATAGCAAACGTTCTGGTTAACCAAGGTTAGTGAGATTCACTGGAGAGATTCATCATCAGTTCTGCTCCATAAAGACCTTCCAAGTGCTTGCATAGACTGTATGTATCTCCATATTTGAATCATGTTTTCAGTGCAGATATAAATTGCTGTTCAATTTCTAAATAACAGATTTCACATATATAATACTGAACTTTAATGTGCTAGAAATGCACTGTTGTGCAACACATTTGCAATGGGTGGATACAATTAGATGGACACCATATGTAATCACCAACAATTGGACTGGAATAAATGCTCCCTGTGTGAAGCTTGTAATGTTAATTTCTTTTATGTTGAGTACTGTGCTTTAAGTGGCAGTATAAGGTGTTGTTTTGGATTGCATTGAATTATATAGTAAAGGTGTTCGCATTAGTGTATATCTCCTGTATAAATAAATTAGTGTCAGTGTTCTCCAAGCAGAGGTGAGGGCTATGAGAAATAATGCTATTGATAACTACTGTCAAAAGAACATAAACATTCCTTTATATCTATAAGTGAAGTACAGTACATTGGGAGCTTTTCTATCCAGAAAATGAAATCAACCAACTAATGACAGAGAGCCAGAAGGACATGCAAGTTTTAATGAAAATTCAGTGACATGTTTGGAAAACCTTGACCATTTTAATATCACTGTGTGCTCTGCCTGGCAATAACAGCTAGGGTAGTCCGCGAGCAGCATAGCAGGAACTTGTGGACATCACAAGGAGGGTGAAGCGTGCCCCTGGGCTGGCAAGCCTTATTTTCAATGCTGTGACAGGGTCAGGTCTCTGCTGAGGGTTATCGTCTTAATTATGCATAGCCCATCTGGTAGACAAGGCTCTGGTGCAGGTGGGCAGCTGCACCAGACAGTAGCTGATAGAAGAATGACATGATGAATGATGTCGATTCCTAGTTGCCTAGTTGATGCAGCCAGCGCTTTGCCACTCAGGTTCAAAAGACTGAAAGTATAAAGCGACACTTGAAATGTGCTCATTACACACACACACACACACACACACACACACATAGCTGGGCAGATGTGGGGCTGAAAATGTCAAATTCCTCTCTACAGTCAGACAGTACACAGATATCAGTTATTTGTCCCCAAAAAATAATAATTTGCAGATTATGTTCAGTGATAGTTTTGTTATTTTATCAAGGTCGGTGTGACGTAACTGCTGATTAAAAGTATTCCTCTGAATCAAAAGCTCTTAAACAAAATACAATTTAAAAAAGCATGACCCACAGTGCAGGAGTTCTGCAGTTTGTCAACAAGTTTATGACTTCATAAACAAAGGGTGGTTGTGATTGGGCTCTAGATTTCTGGGTTTTAAAATTACTGGGGTAGAGGAAGCAAATCAAGCAGAAACATTTTTAAGCTGTTACACTCTGATCAAAATACACATATAAACACACACACACAAGCACAAAGACAGCAGAGAGTAAGTGAGGCTGAGAATTTTTCTCTTGTCAGAGGATTTGGCTGCCATTGTCTGCTACATTGTCTGCGTTTTAATCAAGGGTGCAGTTTTGAATCCAGTGGCCTTATGACGTGATGGCATTTTTTTTTTCTTCTACTATGTAGGGCTTGGGATGCGTCATCATTTATTTTTATCATACTTATTGGAATCTGGTTATCTGTACATTTTGCCTGCCGCCAGTTTACAGTATGTCATGACATGGATCAGCCGAGCATTGTATAAACACCTTTTTATTTACAGTAAATAGTTTTCCATTAAAGGCTGAATTTAATCTTGTGGATGTAAATTCAAAGGGAAGAATCTAGTTTAGATTTATAGAGGCAAAGTATACATGTGTGAGGAGAAAAGTTTTCATTATTGTGTAGGTGTTTGAGAGCTACAACAAGGTGTACTGAAACACAAAATAAGCAACCACAGAAACAGCCAAAGCCTGCCAAGATCAGACTTATGTCCCAAGATAAAGCAGATAAACCCTTCAACCATGTTAAAGTATACAGTCATTTCTTATTCAAGAGAATTTGTTTGATTATAAATTTGGTTGATAAAACTTGTGATTTACACTATATCTGTAAAAGAAGATATCAGTTAGTAAATATTACTGATGTTAAACACATTCACATCTTTATACAGTAGCTCTAACAGCCTCCTTTGACATAAATAAAAAGGACTTTGACAATTTAATCTTTTGTTGCTAAGGACAACCATTATATACCTTGTAACAAAAGTAGTGTACAACACATTTTCAATTGTACAGTTTCAGTTACTTCAAGAAGCATCCATCGTCAAATTATTGTATGTTAAGTTAACAGTTAACAGTCAACCACTGTTTTTTGCCATTCTAATAAGAATGTTACCGCTTTGTCAATTTGTCCCGTGTTGCACATTTGTACATTGCACAAAATCTACAGTGAAGTGTACCCCAAAACAGCACTGATGTAATTTGCTCCACATGTAAACAAACACCAGCTGCCAACAACGATGACACACAAGCCCCTAAAAATACCCTGAAGGCATTGCGATGTGATGTAAATTCCAAACCACAATTCCAGCTTGCCAGTAAAAATGACCTGCATGATATATGTACACCAACTACTACCACATGGCCTTTAATCCAAGATAGATCAAGTTTTGTTTAAGTTTAAAAGACGAAACCTCTCCCTACACTTCATTTGCACTTTGGCACAATGGATTAGTAGCTCGAATAAGGATGCCCTCCCATTGTTCATGTCGGTTTCCTACAGGTAGCCTAGTTTTATAACATGCCACTAGACATGATTGTTAGATAAAATAAACTATCCTTTCATCACCCTTGACCTAAGAACTGGCGCTAAGAATCCTCCATTGGTGTTAATGAAGTACAACTTTAACAGCACCTGTAAGTCATACAAAGGTGTTGTGGGGATTCCCTCTGCAAACAAAAAGGACATCCTCCTGTTTACTGAATTCTAGTTCTGCCAGATATTTGTGCACTGCCCTGAGATAAAGTGAAAGATAGTGACCAAAATACAGGTGTTATACATTTGTAATACACTTAAAATAACTTCAGTAATAAATTATTCGCAAGCTCTAAAAGCTTCACATCTACTGTGTTACTGCACAATGTATTGTGCCGTCCTGTTAGTATGTGTAGACATGACAACTACATTAGATACTACCTGGACTTAATGCAGCCCACAGGCAAGAATGAGCTTGAACGTAACACAGTTGTCACTTGCTATAGCATTTATTTCACTTTTGTTCTAAGGTTTATGAATGATATATGGGGTGTAAATTTTAATCTATACTGGGAATGGACAAAGAATGACGTCTGTATATGTTCCCAAGAAATAC
This sequence comes from Nannoperca obscura, assembly GCA_036024295.1. Classification (NCBI taxonomy): domain Eukaryota; kingdom Metazoa; phylum Chordata; class Actinopteri; order Centrarchiformes; family Percichthyidae; genus Nannoperca; species Nannoperca obscura. The sequence continues at coordinate 1,447 of JAVQJL010065811.1, read as the reverse complement.
CAAGTAAAACAAGACACTGAAGTAACATGCAAGTATAGTATGCACACAAACACGCACACGCACCCAGCCACACAAACACAGAGTTCCAGATTACAATGTTTAACCACTAAGTGGACGTCACTGTAATGGTATCAAATGCTATGGAAGTTAACCTAACTACTGAATTCCAGCCAGACTTCTCACAATTTGACCCCGGTTGCTACCTATGCTGCCTGTGACAAAGCAAAGTTTGGCATTAAGGTATTGTAATGGAAAATTTCTGTAACTATAATAGAAATGTGCTGATGAACATGTTTTGCAAACATATTGTATGATCTATGCCGTGCATGCCTTGTCTGTTCATTGTTTTGATTATTATCAACAATTCCTCTCAAGAGACTAAAACCAGCAACCAGATCCTGATACAACATATGCCTCCTTGCCGCCAAACTCCACTGTCATCCAAAACCCATTTAAAACACATGAAAGAACCATACTGTTACACTGGGTGACATATTCCTACACTGAGCAGCACAACGGATGGAGTTTATCCTAAAACAACGGTGACTGTATTTTCGATCTCTTAGAGTAGCTCCTTGTCGGGCAGACACTGTGCTTGGGGCACGCGGTTCTGTGTTTACACTGCTTTGCTAGTTTGACAAGCTGGGAGGAATAACACCTTACTGTTACAAAAGACTACCCTACACTTCAGGCTTTGGAAGAAAACACGTCTGAGGATGTTTATCATATGTGTTCTGAATGCGTATGAAGAAAAGAGGAGGCATTCAGGTGTTTCTCATAATATTTGTAGACGGACCTCATTTCTAAACATAGTGTAAACATTTTCCATGCTAGAGTTGAGATTCATAAAAGTCAAGGCGACGTGAGAATTTGCTGGTGACCCTCAGACACTTACTTTTTGACATGCTGAGACTCTAATGGTAAAGCAGAGAATTAAAATCAAATCAGTTTTTACAGTAATAATACAAATCCAGATAAATATGCCAGTCTGAACAGGTTATCTTTTGCTTTATGCCAAAGGCTAGTTTGCCAAGAAGCCTTTTCCTATTTAACTTCCCTCATGTTTATCATAATTAAGTGCCACAAATTCAAGGCAGTTTTAGGCAAAAAGAAAATATGTCCAAAAAGGGCTTAAAATTGACATTTTTACTCCAGACATTTTGACCTGTCCTAGTAGGAATTAGCACACTAACAATAACATTGATGACGGATCAGTTGTAATAAAGCGTCACAGTAAGCTGTGACAGTGATACAATGAGCCAGCATAGACAACACCAGGACCCTGAAATTGAAGCAGCTATATTTAATTCTGCCATCATTTATTTTATTATTTGCACCTGTTCTTTTCCTATGTGACATGTCAAAATGTCTTCCTTGAACAAGACCTGTGATGGGGCATAATGCTATCATACATGGTCATATATATATATATATATATATATATATA
>JAVQJL010065807.1:0-27482 GCA_036024295.1 Nannoperca obscura | reverse complement strand
GTGACAGTGCTTTTTTTCTAATTTATTTTTTTAATTCAGGTCAAGGCTCTGCTACATGCTCCGAAAGCCCAATAATGACACAATGTGTTGTGTCTAGCTCAGTGGTAGAGCGCATGCTTTGCCTGTATGAGGTCCTGGGTTCAATCCCCAGCTGAATTTTTTAAGAGTTCAAAATGTGTTGCATTGCATAAATAAAATGTAAATTTCTCTGTAGCACTTCATGGATTTCATAAGCAACACACTATAGTTGTTTATACAAAGTGTAAAGGTAAAAACAGTATATACAGTGTTATTCATTATTCATTTTAGATGTCAAAAAGTATTTGCGGCTCCCAGTGTTTTCTTTTCCGTGAAAACCGGGTCCAAATGGCCCTTTGGGTGTTAAAGGTTGCCGACCCCTGAGCTAGATGGATTAAGATGTCAGATGTTTATTGAAACACTAACTTTTATCAAGAGCGTGGTCTTTCAGTTTGAGCGCACATGCTTGCACAGACTAGATGCTTGCACAGACTGGCTGCTTGCACAGCAAAATGATCGTAGCCTCGTTGTGGGCGCACTCGCTGTAGTTTTACAGCGTCCCGCATGGGCGTTTACTCTTTAACCGGGTTCATCGACTCCTGTAAGTTTATCAAAGCTGACTCGAGGCATACCCGAACTGAGAGCCTGCTTAGAGACCCCATTGTCCCACAAGAGATCACAATGTTTTTGTGATAGCGGTATGTTATATTATGTCAATGGTAATCATACAAAAAAGAAGAACAGCAAGTTACAGGTTTGTTTTCATGACTAAATACAACTGGGTGGATAAAGATGTCAAGGCGATTTAGGAATGTTCAGGGAACGTTAACCTTCCTAAGACATGATACACTAACGTTAGTTAGGCTATTTCCGCTTTTTTGTTTTTATATCTTTTTTTAGGATAGATAGGGGGGGGGGGGAACTCATACTGTATCTGGTTTGTTTTTCTTCCATAGTTTATTACAGGACTACAAGATGAACATGCAGCTTAGCATGAGCGGTTTGCACTTGCGATTGCTGCAGTAAACTTCAGAGGCCTATCGGAAGTGAAAAAGTGTTTCATAATGAAAACGAGCAGACAAAAGGAAGGAAAGATAAGTGGGAAATATCAGAAGATTGCACTGCAGACAGAGATGGGACAAGAGTGAAGAGACAGGGCGAGGACAAAGTGGATACTCCTTCCTGTTTACACAAATGGCATAAGTGGAGGTTAGCGTGCAAGAAATGTGACAGGCGTGTTTGTTCAACATGTACAGTTGGCTCTCCTTATTAGGCGGGTTGCGTGTGTCAGTGTGTAGATGTGTGTATTTCCAGCAGTCACAGTTTCCAGTTGTTGTAAAAGCCCCCTCCATTCTCTTATTTCCTCTTAGCGTCACAGACATCTGCCTGGAGGCTGCTACGCTGTCACCATGGCGACGGGGATGCTGGTTGCCCTCCGTGCCATCCACAGCTGTTTGTCACTGTACACAACTAAACAAATGTACCCGCCAGGCCAGGGTTACCAGCAAGACAGAGCCATATACTATTACGTTTAAGGTTTGAAATGTGCTTTTATTGCACCATGAATTTTATCTTCTGGCATGAGTGGACATTAAATAACAGTGGCTGCCTACCTACTGATCAATAATATCCATTCACAGTTGACAGCAACATGGAGAAAATAATTGTGACAATACCCTGGGTGATTTTCTTGGATCAATGGTGAACCTTATGGCTTTGAACTGATAGTATTAAGGCCCGATCAAACCAGCATTTAAAACGAGTAAACATTGCAGCAAAATGAATTACTCTCACTGCAAGTGCCACAATCAGTGGTTGTAACTGTGGTCATGTGCTTTTTCATATAGGACATTAGGTACAAAGGCAGTTTTGCTATGACACTGTCCTGCCCAAAACTAACACAGACACAAAGATGTCTGAGGTTTTGTGCATAATTCTACATTTAAATGAGTCAGCCGTTGCACAAAATGAGCAAGCAGTTTGATACAGCTGGGTCTGTGCTGAGCACTTCTCCAACCACAGTACACACAATAAACAGTAAAGAGAATAGTGCACCATACAAATGATACTACAGCATATTGAAGATACCGACAAACAAAAAACATAAAGTTCTTTATAAGGAACTTCTTTACAAAAAACTTAATGTGTGTTAATCGTGTTGCGTTATACTGACAGGTGTTTGTATTATTTTGTCCACCCCATTGATATCAGTGTAATGCAATACATTTCAACAGCACCACAAACAGGACCAGCAACAAACAACAAACAAGACAGACAAAGTTAGCAACTAGCTGGTGAACATAATGGAGCTTTCAATGGCAAAAGAGCTGGATATTTCCCTCAGGAGATGGTGGAGACCAAAAACAGAGCTAAAAATGAATGTTTAGCCACTGTTTGCTAACAAGTTTGCTATATCAATTTTATAAGGTGATTATACACTCAATGTATTTGTTGATTATATTAAGTGTTATTAATCTGAACATTCAAAGTAAGTAGTAATGTGGAGTAAAAAGTACAATATGTCCCTATTGTGGTGGAGTTGAAGTGTTAAGTCGTAGAAAATGGAAATAGTGAAGTACAGGTACCTCAAAATAGTACAGTACTTTAGTAAATGTACTAGTTACTACTGACCACTGGCACGTAAAGTATGTTTCCTTCTGAAATGTACAATACATATGAAATATAAATAACGGTGTTTAAATACACAAATAAGTAAATGTACCTTTCTCCTATGGTTGTAGATATAAAACAAACTGGACCTGAACAGAGGAGGTTAAGAGTACAAAGTGCTGTGCTTCTCAGCCTTTATAAGAGGATCACATGACTGCTCCAAAGCTTACTCGATTAAGCCAGCTCTCTCAAGTATCTTTTGCCACATGCAGTAGTAACTAATGTTTCTCATTCCTTTTCTGCACTTCGTTCATCTCCCACCATCTGCTTGCCTGTCATACTTTCCTTGTATCTTGACACATGTTTTACTTCCTTATTCATTAACCACAAAGGCTCCGGGACTCCCTTTTCCCTGTTACATTTACTAAATCTCACTTCCAGGTGGCCTTTGCCACAAACTCTCCACTTTATTCTCACATCCCCAGACTATTTAGGTATGCTCTTCTTCGCCTGTAAATTTCTTGCAATTCTTATCTACAGAAGGAAATAGCGAGTGCAGCATATCACCAGCATCCCTTATCTTTATGTTGGCATTTCTCATGATCACCTGATAAATTCAGGGGCCTGCTTGGCAGTTTCCCCACATTTAGTTTCACCGACCTCTCCTCCAAGCGGGGGTTTTGGAAATGCAGTAGGTTTCTGGCACGCCCTGGATTTAATTTTATCTTTAAATGCTATGCAAAAACCGCAAAGGTACGCATTTGAACAGAACAGATCCTCACAACAGCAGGGTTATCAGTGTACTATTATGCATGTTATCAAGCCGCTCAAGGCCACAGGAGATACAGTTTAGGATACAGTTTAAATAATGGTGTGGACTGAATTATTAGCAGTGTGTGTGCCAAGACTTCAGACGTGCGATACTCGAGGGTTGCCTGAAGCCGTGGCACACACACTGTGCAAATGCAAAGCAGCGGTGTCTAAACTTGCTTCGGATCTGTTAAAATCATGTGACTGATGACATCTGAATCTGTCTGCTGCTTCTTTGCAAGCTGAGGTTGGATTAATCTAGTTTCATCCACACCACCCTGTTGCTCTGTTGTACATCCTGCACCGTTGTGCAGTTATAGAACGAACACTTCTATTTCCTGTTGTTTGTATGTTTGATTATTATGACACTTTATTTCCACGTTAGAACAGAACTGTGATCTAAAGTGCATCCAGAAAGTATTCACAGTGCTTCACTCTTTCCACATTTTGTTATGTTACAGCCTTATTCCAAAGTGGAATAAATTCATTTTTGTCCTCGAAATTCTACACACAACACCCTATAATGACAGCATGAAAACAGTTTATTTGAGATTTTTGCAATTATATTAAAAATACAAAACTAAGAAATCACATGTACATAAGTATTCACAGCCTTTGCCATGAAGCTCAAAATTGAGCTCAGGTGCATCCTGTTTTCACTGATCTTGATTGGAGTCCACTATGTGGTATATTTAGTTGATTGAACATGATTTGGAAAGTATCTATATTGTCTATGTGTGGTCCCACACTTGACAGTGCATATCAGAGCACAAACCAAGCATGAAGTCGGGAAATACATACAAAGTAGTATGAATATTGGATGTTGTATTATGTATGATATATAATATGAAATTAGAATAATTATGTGGATTTAACAAAAATAGACCAAGTTCTTTCTAATGCTTATTTCCTCTGATACTGCTCTCCAATATTTTGTTGTTGATAATGTTAAGTGTAACCTACTCTATAAAAATGTGGTTCACAAGGTGTTTTGGTTACCTCTTGGTGTGGCACAGTGAAGTTCAGAAGCACAATTAGCTACATCCTCTGGAATGTACTCAGATCTATAATCTACTCAGAAAAAAATACTGATGACAGGTTTGTTGAAATCTTTATTAAAGATGCATGCTGTCACAAGTATGTGCTGATGTTGAGTGTCAGTTTACTGAAAGATGTCATTCATTGAGAAGATCCTGAACCCTAAACCTAAATAAGTTCAACATATACCAAGACAATATAATTTTCTTAAAATGTCTGGCGGTTTTATCATTCGGTTGCTAACAAACTCTTCTAAATCTCCTCCAAAGCAACTAAACCACCCTAACACAATGGAGGCTATTATGAGAAGACAAAAAGTGATTGAAGTGTCAGTTTACTGGATGTGAACAATAGTGGGACAAGTTCAGTTCACCACTTAGCTGTCGCACTGACTGACATCTCAACAGACGTCACTTTAATTTACACAAACAACTCAGTATTCATACAAAAGCATGATTGAATGTTTAAATCTGCACTGCATGTACTATAGCATGCAGCAATTTCTTGTGAACAAACTTTTTTAAAATATGTTGTAGAAACACTGACAATATAGTCTATAAGCCTTAGGCGAGGGCTGTCACACACACACACACACACAGAAATGCAGACACACACCCATACACACATTATTCCCTATTTGGTTTCCTCATAGCTGTGTGTATTATATAATGAATTCCCAGAACTGGAAACTATGGCTGCCCTCTAGTTTGTGGAAAGCACCAGACAATTGCTGGTGTAACACTATTATTGTTGGTGTGCTTTCAGTGGCAGCAGGTTTAGATTTGGTGCAGCATTTTGGGAATGCGTCTCATCTTTCCTTCTTCTTTCTTCATCTTTCTAGTTCCCACTAGACTGTCTGAGGTAGGTAAGATTACGAGAATGACAGTGTTTGGGAGGAGTAAGATCTTGTTAATGCCTGAGAAACTTGAAAGGAGCTGGTATCATCACATACCCAGGTGTGAAAACTGAGACTGAACTCTTAGCAAGTGTCACCAGATTGTGGTTTCATGTGGGAAAGTATATATTTTTTTAAATAAAGATGTTAATAATAGGTACTCCCCTAGGGTCGGTTAGCACATCTCTGAAATAAATGATCAAGGGTGAGGAAAATCCTATTTTACCAGAGGTAGTAACACAGTGTGGCTGCTTACCAAAGAACAAGTGGTATGGATGCATTAAAAAACCAAAATATATGAAGAGCCAAAAAGAAGTGGTGGGGAAGAAAAAGTGGGTTCAGGGGCAGCTTAAAATCAAGGAGCATTTTTGTGCTTTATTGATTGCTCAGCGACTGGGTCACATTTCTGGTATACACATACAAAATGTACACTGCTTGACACTCAAACTAAATCTGGTCCATCAGAAACAGAATCAGAATCAGAAATACTTTATTAATCCCAGAAGGGAAATTGCTTTTTGATACAGTTACAATGCTCAATAAAGTTATTGAAAAAAGAATAATAAAGAGTAGAAAGTAGAGGTGTAGAGGGAGGGTCCGAATATGTTTGGACCATATATATAGATATACTAATCTAACAAATTGGCACTGTGTTTAGGAAGCAGCTGCCTATATCTTGAGGCAGAATTTGACAATGGCTACAGGTGCAGGTCAGTAGTTGTGTAAGTGTGTGTGTGTGTGTGTGTGTGTGTGTCTGTGTGTATGTGTGTGTGAAGAGTAGCCCATAAACACCTGGTTCTCCTCTGATGTCAGTCATTCTAAAAAAGTCTGTTGCATAAGAGCTGGCTAAATACCCTTGAAGAAATGTATGCCAGATGTGTGTGTGTATGTGTGTGTGTGTGTGTGTGTGTGTGTGTGCCAGGTGGGTATGGGTGTGTATCACATGCCAGTAGTGTGTGCACCACTGGTGTGCACTACATGCTGTCATGACAACATTGCAAACACACACATAAACAGAAATGTTCTTAGTGCTTTTTCTGAAGGGATGACTTCAGTTAACTTAAGTGTTGACAAGCAAGAATGACAAGCAGGTACAGCCTGAGTTGCCTCATTGCTTCATAGTAAATTCACATCTCTTGAATGTACAGCTAAGTCGGACTAGTGTCAAGGACACTTCGTATGCGTCTAATTATAATGACAGAAGATTTACACTGATAGCTTCAATGCATGACCTTGTACTGCTTTTTTACTTCATGCTTGAACTCCATGGCTATGTGCAAATGTAATATTCTTCCAACAAAGTGTCCTGTAATGCTGCAACTTACACACAACAACAAGCTTGTGCTGTAGCTCATGGTTAAGTATCTCATTCGATCATTTTCTTAACTTCATAGAGTTTCGGGTGTAGTCAAATGTTGTATGAAAGAAGTCCGTGAAAGAAGCAAGCACACACTGACACGTCTACAGTAGAATGCGTGGGTACATGTACTTTACATAATGGCATGTAAAATGACCTCAGTCCCCTCCAGGATGATTTGTGGAGTAGTAAATATATACTCATTGTTGAGTGTTTTTATTACAGGGAAGGCATGTTTGAAAAGCGGACAGACTGATGTCTAAGGGTATTTGTGAGGAAGAAGACGGCAGCAATTGCTGGAATTCCTTGTGTTTGTTTGTGGTGTTTAACCTGTCATAAAATATGCACTATATGGGCATCACAAGTACTGGGAGGGAAACAGTTTTGCTTAATGTAGTCATCAAGCTGTTAAATAGCTGTTTTTCTGGCCACTATCTTTCAGGAGATCAGAGGTCGACAGTGGTTTGCTCAAGGACCCTTCAGGGTGCAGATGTTTGCTCCTGTGGGAGCTGGTTGAAGACCTTTACTGCTAAAGGAATGTTCTCTCTAAACACCTTGGCACCCCGATTTCAAGCTGAAATTCTCAATGAAATAATTTTTAGACTGTGAGATAGTTAAAGGCTTGACTTGGGAAAAAAATTGAATGCGATGCGATGCGGCAGTTCTGCATTCTATGCAATGAAGACAAAGATGATGACAAAGGAGTAATGCTGACCTGCAAATATACGTTACAGCAGATTACACATGCAGCTAAATCTATTTTGTTGCTGTTGTTGTGCAACTCAACAGTTAAAGGTAACATAACATTCCGTCTGAATTTGCACCCTTTGCACCGTCAGAAACTTGCATTCTCTAGCTTTAATGTAAAACACTGTCATGATATAATATGTAATGGCAGATGTGTTGACTCTTTGTTTTAATTTTGTCATATAGTCTGCAACCCTGACAGCAATGTCACATTTGATTGAAGAATCAGTTGATTGAAGTTGCTGCCAGTGTTGGATAAGGTTATATTTTGATATTTTACAGGAACTTGTTAATTTTCCATTCTGTCTTCGGCCTCTTTTCAACACTTTCCATTTCTAGCTGAAAAAATAAATCTGACATCGTAATGCCCACGACTTGCATGCATAGAGAACAAATCACTGTTTTATCCTACAATTAACACCTACAATAACATACCACTCCTAACAAAATAAAACTTTTTATTTTAAAATCCAATATGTGTGTGTGTGTGTGTGTGTGTGTGTGTGCATTTAGCATACTGCAGATATGAGAATTAAAATCAATGAAGCAACAAACAAAAAGACAGTTTGCCACAATATGAGCTTGACTTTACATTAGTGTGCCACAAGAAGAGCGTGGGAGGGGCACACTCCTGCAGGATGTGTGTGTGTGTGTGTGTGTGCATATTGTACATTGTACAGCACTATACATGTGTCTGTGTTTAAGATTTGTGCCTTAGAGCCTGAGGTGTGGCTGCAGGTGTTACAAATAGAACGTAAAGCTTCTGAGATGGAAGTGTCACTTTCTTTGTCACTCTCTCTTTTGAAAGTGCCGTTTCTTTTTCCACAGATGAGTCAAAGCTGTTTTCACTTTAACTTCCCCCCCCCATCCCCAGGCGTACAAGCTTTCAGGCCTCTTCCATGTGTGACATCGCAGGACATTCCTCCCGGCGGCTTCCTGGCTTTCATGGCTCAGCCTTCATCACCATGCACAACACACACTTCCTTCCTCTGTATCTGTGTGTACGTGGGCATTCCTGCTTCCCGAGTTTCACGAATGCTGCTGTTATGTGCCAAAGCTATGACCCAAAAGGCAAGACATTTAAAGAAATAGACACTGCTGGGGTCGAAAATAGAAATCTGTGTATTATTAACAGATACATTCTACTGAAGAATTCAGAGATCTTTTATTGATTTTCAAAACATCAACTGTGAGTCTAGGAGTAATTTGGGGATTTCCTTGCACGAAGGGACACTACGACAAAATTGTGTTGTGTGATTTTTAAAGGCCTATCATCAGTCATGAAGGGACAGCAATACAGTATTACAAACTGGGGCTTTTACCAGGCAGGAAGGGTCTAACGAAAGAAGTTATAGAGTTATTAGAGTTATTGAAAGTAAAGAGTTAATTTTCATTTCATTTTGACCATTTTTTTAAATCTCTGCTTCCCTACCTTTATGGAAATGCAATATTAATTCACCTATAGTCTTTTTATTGTGCCTATAAACCCCAAAAAGTCAAAGTAATTTGAAACTGAGAAAAGTCAGAAACTTATTTCGATATTAATAATGGTTTTAAGTTACTGAGAACTAGTAAATAGTTCACACATAAACTTGTTATAGCAAAAGAACAAATGCCACAAACTAATTTAATTTCGACCCTTTGATCACCCCCTTGCACTCATCTCCATTTAATCTCACCCCATTCACTCTCTTATCCCTCTGTCCCCAACCCAAATTTATCCCTTCACCCTACTTGTTATGGCATCGCTTAAACTCTGGTAGCAGAAATATTCCATTCTGCTCAAATGTCCAGGTCTGGAGGTGGGCTCAGGCTCAAGTATTTAGTGAATGAATATTTACTAAGGTAACCTGAGTCATATTTACGCACACACTATGCACGTCATGTTTGTGTATGAAGTCTGAATAACTTTAAAGTTGGCAGTTTTCATTTCCATTCCAATTTTATTTACTCAACATGTGACAGGTGGAAATCTACTGAAGCCGAACGTTTTACAAGTGTAACGTACACCTCTGTACACAACAGTCACCTGCACCTGGATGCCTGCTCGACCAGTTAGATACAACCAACCACGCAGAAAGGTCACAGCACCTTTCTCTCTGTGAATACATACAACCGAACCTGTACTTGACTTTGTTGATGTGTCTGACGTGAGAAAAAACAAAGTGATATTTTCTTTGATTATGTGGAACAGTAAGAAGAAATAAAAAACGCATGTGTTATGTAATTTTGTCAGTGAGTGCGCAGGGCACGACCTAATCAGGTATGTCAAGATGTAGGTGCACATAGGAGCATAACTGGAGGAGGTTGTGAAACTCGTGAGACTCTTTGCAATATACTGTATGTCATGTACACTAAGGTGTATTATGCATGAACAAACATTTGCACATGAACACACGTGCTTCCTAATTGCAAAACATGAATAACAAGTCCCGATAATGCCACTGTCCACTCAAATGACTCAAAACACTTACACACACACTTTACTGTAATGAGATGTATGGCCAGTGTGGCGAAATCAGAGGTACAATGTATAGCTGAGGTTCACACACTGTCTAATTACTAATCACAGTAAAGAACTTCCTCTACAGATTTTGTACAACTGTTATCAGTACGTGTGCCCAAAGACACAGAAGAAAACAGGGAAAATCTGAGTCAAAATCCCTGGTTACCATAAGAGTTTCTACTGCTGCGGCAATGTGGTAATGATCAACATGGATCTAAGACCTCTCTGATCAAAGCTACTTCAACAGCCACTCGTGTAATTTCAGATAACCACAAGGCTGTGATGTACTGCCACCGCTGGAAATTAAAGCGTTTAATCGTCATGATGGAAGTTTTCCACTCAACATTCAGAGCCACGTCTGCTTTCTGCTTTCACAAACATACGGTAGATGCACATCCTCACTAAGACAAACTCGATTTAAATCCATTTACATTCAGTTTTAAGTTAACAGAGTAATAACAATCACAAAGCTCACAAAAAAAAATAGATAATGATGCAGTTTGTCCATTTACACATTCATCCATCCATCGGACCAACGCTTTGGGCCAGAAAACCCCACATGCAGACATTTGCAGATGAAATGCACCAGGAACCACAAGTCAAAGCGTTTGGTCGTCACTGAATTCTACTTGGATATAAACAAGACTAACTCTCAATGATAAGGCTAGCATGTTGATGTTAAGCGTGTGACCATGCTAACATTTGCTATCTAGCACTAAACACAAAGTACAGCTGAAGATGATGGGAATGTCATAAGTTTTACGATTGTAAACATCGAACAAAAATACATTATCTCACTGTCTTTTAAAAGCAAAAACATGTAGGACACTTTGGTGGACAATTGCACATCTTAGTAGAACTAAACATTTTCCAAGTAATATCTGGTAGAATATCTGCCAAATGTGTGTAAGTATGCTATGATTTTCTGATTCACTGAACACTAATGAAAATAGAGTGTGTATTCCCTTAAGACTAGGTCGATGCCTTTGTGGTTTCACACAGAGAACAATTAATAACAAAGCGCCTTTGTTTCACTTTCAGTATGATCTCATTGTGTTGAGATTAACAATAGTCCCATGAGCACCACGGGCACTGGAGGACATCAGCAACGGAGACTGGATGAGGTAAGACAGAACCTCACCCACCTCCCACACTCGTTCTCTCCATCAACTCCGGCCATGTGCCCACTTTTTTTCCTCAAACACATAAAAAATCACAAATGACCTCACACAGCTACATCATTCTATTGCATTAACTAAAATGGTATCGTATGTTTTTATTGGATCACTGAAACCTGCAATAAATCATTTTTTGGTCAGTTGGGATCAGCTTAAACAAGATGTTTGCAGCATTGACACATTTAATTTATATGGTGAACTTGTTGGCAAATAGTTGCGTATTTACACATCTAGCGGCCATTAAGCAACATTAGCATTCATTTAAAGACGTGTTTCTGGCCTCCTCATGAATGTGAGTCCAATACTCACTTTCCTTTCAGCTCTGTTTTTGGTCTCCACCAAGTCCTGTGACAAATAACTGGCTCTTTAGCTGCTAATGCTCCACTGTATTCACCAGCTAGCTGCTACCTGTGTCTATCTGCCTTTTGGTGCTGAGCAGGTAGTTTACAGTTGGCTTTTAGATTTGTTTGTTTTTTGCGGTATTTTTACATTATTTACATTGATTTACTGAAGTAAATAAACTAGCAAAATGAACGAACAATAAACACATACACCCCTGCACAACAGGCACACAGGCACACACACACAATGATTCACATCCACATACAGGACATGCACACACACGTGCTGTGGCAGCCATACAAGCCACCTATTTACATGTTCACAAACATATCCTGTACACACGTCAACTGGGCAGTTTATACATACACACGCTCATAAATCCACACGCACAACTGACCAGAAACATAAACGTCAGGGATCTTTCCCACACACACACTTAGTCTTATCCCATGACCTAACACTCATGCTGGAGGGAAGAAAAACATAGATAGAGTGACATAAACAATCTCTTACACATTCTCCATACTGGCAAGCAGCCCGCCGCATAGCAACACATTTTATCAACAAACATAACAGGTCTGGTTCAGCGTATGTGTGTGTCAGTTTGTAGCAACTTTTTTTTCTTGATTTCTATATGCCAAGTTACCTCCCTCTCTTCCCTCCTTTCTTTCTGCGCTTCCCATAAATTCACTCTCTTTTCCCCTCTCTTGTTTGAATCCTCTTTTAAAAGAGTAGTTCAACATTTTGGGAAACACGTTTATTTGCTTTCGTTCCAGTAATCAAATGAGAGGATTTATATTAATCTTGCATGACTTTATGCATTGCATCTCCTCCCCCCCCACCACCACCACCACCACCACCACGACACACAGCCTCTAAAGCATTCTATATGTTTATGTCTAATATTTTATGTGTGTGCCTTTCTACAGATGTGTGGCCACAGGTGTCTCTATATGTGTTTGGCTGTGATCCAAGCCCAGCGCACAGAATAGTGTTACAGATTAGAATCAAGTGCATGGCATCTCAAACCACTGTAGTTAAATGTAGCGGCTTTTCATGTGCAATTGATAAGCAAAACAACATTTTATGAAAACAAATGCATCCTTATTAATTCTAAGAAAAAGGATCAAACAGCTACATGTGTTTTTATATGCAGGGTGTATACAAAGCTACATGGAAAGTCTGTGAAAAGATGGACATGCAGTGAACTTGGATTTATAAGTCTAGTGTGCATTTGTGGTGTGTGTGTGTGTGTGAGACAGTTATAGTGTCCCAGTGGGGGAGCCTCAGTACTAGAGAGGGGGTTTCCTGTTCTTTCTTGGCAAACACGACTGGAACAAGTGCATGAGGAACAAAAGTGTGATACAACATTCTTGGCCTAAAGCTGCAGCGAGTGATTTATTTCATGTGTAATAATCAGTTCAAGGTTTTAAGGATGATCATTTAGTTATCTTGACAAATCATGATTTCATGAAACATACCGTGGAGTCCAGAATGAGTCTTTCACTTTTCAAAAGATAACTTTTAAGTTTTAAGATGTCGGGCTCAAGATTTGAAATCCTATTCAAGCGGAAGTGAAGGAGCCGACTTGTGCACCCATGACGACAATACTTGTGCTTTATATCTGCTGTGTTTCACTCGGTGACACAATAATTGTGGGTTTGTAAAAGAGAGGGAGAGAGCAGGAGACAGCAAGACTGGTCTCTGTGTGTGATAATCTAATTGTTTATATCTGGTGGGATCTAAAGTTTCGTCTGGTATCGCTCATCTTGACTCCTTTTGCACATGCTCACCCTCTAAACCTTGAGCGAATTGGGCTCTTTTCCCGTAAAGCTGCCACAGATTCAGATTCAAACCGAGTCAGCTGTCATTTCCCCTCCAAAATGAAAAGAAAACACACACACACACACACACACACACACACACACACACACACACACACACACAGGAATAGAAGTAGAAAGAGGAATGGGGTAGTAAAGAAAAAAAGAGAGAAGAGAAGAAGATGAGAAAGGATGTGTGAGGAAGAAAGAGAGACCAAATTGGAGAAAGAACATAAAACAAAGCAGAGAAAAAGTGGGAGTGTGGACAGAAAGAAAAAAAGTAATAAAGTACTGTATATTCACATTAGAAATGTTCATTTCAGAATTAGTGCACACAGATACGTGATCCTACACTGGAATTTGTGTAAACTCTTTTTTTATACTTTGGCCCTTCATCCACCTTAGAAAGCCATCTTTTCAAAAGCAGATAAACTTGATAAGCTTTTTAAAAACAAAGAATGAAGATTGTAGATTTCTCAGGAACACGGCTGAAAAACTGCCAGCATGTCGGTAGCCTGTAGCCGATTACACACTACAGATGTTGACAGTCACATTATGTTTGTGTTTCTGTTATCAGACGACTGCAGGAGAAAAAAAAACAAAGTTTTGAGGAATAGCCCAGAGGGGGTGTGTGTGGTGTCCATTCAACTACACCTTTACTAAGTTGATGCTTATGTGCATTTTTACAGGATGTTTAAAATTGCGTGTTAAAAAGAGTTATTAACGTGCACCAAAAGGGTACCTTTAGTCCAAAAATAGCGTGGATGATAGCTGGCTACTTTAGCTTCCTGGAGTCATGACAACTGTGACGTGAACAACACTACATGCACACCTACAGTCGAACACAACTGCACACAATCTGGTTATTGTTTGATTAGATACTACAGTAGGCCGGAACAGGGTCAGTATACTCACACCCTATATATTCTGCTTCTGATTGACACACACACACACACACACACACACACACACCAGCCTGAAACACATGTGCCACAGTCTGGACATACAAAGCAAATATTACATTACACACCTATTACTCAACAACAGCCATTTAAAGATGAGGCTCAGTTGGGTCTCGGATGAAAGTTCCCGGAATCACACACACACACACACACACACACACACACACACACACTTTCTCGTACTTCACACACACTCTCAGAATGTGGCATTTGCCATGTAGGGGCCAAGAAGGGGTTACACACACACACACACACACACACACACACACACACACACACACACACACACACACACATACACACATAATTTCAAAGAGAGGCAGCAGTGTATTCTGGGAGGTGAGAGAAGTGGGAAGGAGATGACAGGGATGGTGGTCATGGAGGGACACACAGCACCAGACAGTAAAACAGACGGATTAAAGAAAAAGTCCAGTAAACAAGTTGTTATTTAGAGATAAATACAGGACGGACAACACTTGAGGACACAGTCAAAAACTGTTTTCTTTCAAAGCTCCATTTAAGCATTAAGGGACCATCCTCTTCTGAGAGTTTGACCATTCTCTGTCTTTGAAACATGACTGTCATGCTTGGAAAGGCTGTGTGATACCTATTAATTCGGTGTCAGCGCTCCACACCCTGTTGCTGTGCTCTATACATAGACTTAGCCTTCTCACCATAGAAATAGATTCACAATGGCAGCTTCCCACAGACACAGTGTGAAAACCTCACTCGTTCAAAATCAAGCAGATCAAGTACAAATCCAGCATCACGCTGCATTTAAGTCCTATGTGACTGTTAGACATGCAAAGGTTTCATCTCACAGCAGATTATATAAAGACAGCTCACATCCCAAGTCCAGA
This sequence comes from Nannoperca obscura, assembly GCA_036024295.1. Classification (NCBI taxonomy): domain Eukaryota; kingdom Metazoa; phylum Chordata; class Actinopteri; order Centrarchiformes; family Percichthyidae; genus Nannoperca; species Nannoperca obscura. The sequence continues at coordinate 12,336 of JAVQJL010065807.1, read as the reverse complement.
TAGACATGTGATTAAAGATATTCAAGGTGCACTATGAGTGCTGACCCATTTAATTGGTTTATTGAATGATTCCAATGACTCAGTATCATTTATGATGAATTGCCAAGATTTCAGGGTATAAAAACTAGAACACTGGATTTTTTTGTCATTTAATAGCGACAACAAAATAGCAAATGTCTTACTGAGTCTTAATAAATGGCTGAGATTGGAAGTTCTTTTTTGACCGTGGAAACAACAAGACAACTGGGCAAAGAGGAAGCTCCAGAGCAGCTGCTGAGTGGACTTTGCGGTGAAAGCAACTTGGTTGTTTCTGCCATCAATAAACCATAAAGTGGCAAGAAGAGACAGAACAAACTTAAAGGCAGTATTTGCTCATAAGTCGTACCATACAAGTATATAAAAGAGTCATGTATCAATAGTGGAATTACAAGTGGAGGTTTCAAATTGTAAGTAAAACCACATCTAATTAGATAGCTAATCTAATTAGCTATGGCGAGGACTTGGCATCTGCTCATGTAAACATTTACATTCTGTGCCACATCATATGAGCATCAGTGCCATAGCTAGTGACTGATGGTGGCCAATCCACGTTAGTCTCTTTTATTTTGGCCAATTCCTGCTCAAATGTACACCAGGCCTCTGCTTTAGCTACTGCGGCTAACGGCTTTCTGTGGTTACAGTTCAGTTAAATGAATGAACAGAACCGGCATTCACGAGTGGTAAATTTGGAGGTGGTTAGCAACAAAGTAAACAATTTTATTTTTGCTGTTACATAAATTCATATGGTACAACTGCTGTAACTGTCATCTGAGCATATTTACTGAGCAGCACTGATATTAGGTCAAATTCACAACTCAAATTTCTGACTTTTTTACGTCAAACCTTGTAGCACTATTTTGATGCACACACATAAACATTATCTAAAATAACATAATATTCAGGACACCTACACAATGTTCACATAAAATTAAAACAAACCCAATGTTAGTTAGTGAAGAAAGTATGATGTATAATAATAATAATAATACCCAACAAGATGCTTATTGGTTCTATTTCACCCACAACATCGTAATGTACTACGATTATCAGTATTCATATATACTTACACCCACTTAGCCACTGCACACCTTTTCACCCACATCTATCACTGTTTCTCTCTCTCACACACACACACACACACACACACACACACACATTGCATGTCTTGAGTAACAGCACTTTGTTCACTGGAGATTGTGTGGCTAAATATACCAGTAACTGATAGCCCTGCTGTTTAATGGGCAGGAATACTGCTGGCTCTGACACTGATACAGAAGATGAAACACAATAGACACCAGTGAGTTTGTGTGTGTGTGTGTGTGTGTGTGTGTGTGTGTGTGTGTGTGTTTGCAGGGGTGTTAAGGAGGCTGTTTGGCATACCTTTAACTATAGTGAATAATGAGTTCAAAAGTGCATTGAACAATGCCAAACCGAACTCATCACAAAAACCTAAAAATGTGATCTTTTGAACACTAAACAAAATATGCCTTAAACATGAATATGCTGAAGAAAGAAAGAAAAAGTGTCTTCTCAGGGCTCCTGCCATAACTTGACCCCTTTTTCTTGGCATTAGTGAGTACCTGCTCTGTTGACATCTCTGATGCCTTTGAGGACTTTATTAGGCTTTGCACCCAGGCCCTAATTGATATTTGATGGACGTTGCGATCGTAACTTAGTCTCAGAATAGAGTACGGACACTCGGCCGAACCCGGAGAGCCACACAGCAACCCTCTAATCCTCAGCTCTCACATGGGCAGGACATACCACAGCTCTGCGGCAAAGCTAGGACAGGAGCTGCGATTCAGAGTTGCAGATAGACCAGGACTGAGAGAAAGGGGAGACAAAAGAGTGACGGGAAAAGGGGTAGAAAAAGAGGGGAGAACCAGAAAGGAAGAGACAGGTAGGAGAGGCCACTGCTAAACAGGAAGAAAGATGCAATCATACTCTATCTTCAACATTCACATTTTTCTTTTCTTGTGTTTCTTTGTCTCGTTTTCTTTCCTCTCTGTCTCCCTCTGTTTCACACAGTTTTCTTTTTTGGGTGCACTAACCTGCAGAGGGCCGCTGGCAGGCATGGTGGATCTCAGCGATGTCAGGTCGATGTCTCGGCCCTGCTCCCCTCTCTCTGTCTTCCCAAGTCCCTGCATAATAAGACCCGCAACGAACAAGCAACCAAGCACACACACACACTCGCACGCTGTGTTGCCCCCACAGCAGTGGAAATGCTAATGCAAGGGTGGCAGTGGTCCTTATGAAAAGAAATGACCCTGGACGCCAGGCACCAAGCACCAGGCAAGGCCAGGAGGACAGCGCAGGGACAAACAAACGGCTTATTCACTCCTTCCTGGTCTCTCCCGCTCCCGCTCCCTCTCTCTCTGTCTCTTTCTCCTTCCATTTTCCCCCTGCACCAAATCTAGGTTGCAAAAATGCTGGAATACCAAATTAACTATCACACAAATAACCAGGCAAATAGTGTCCAACTGTTAGACTGCTATCGTATTTAAAGTTAGTCTCCCTAACCCCATCTATGACTCTATTTGAATGACCAAACGCTGCCAACCGATGATCACCAAATTGTGTCTATTTGTGCTTGTTTACGCAACAAAACATTCTGCTGTATTTCTGTTAGGGTTTACTGAGATCACACGTCTTCTGGTAAAAGCACTGAGGCTCTACTGTAAGGAGTTTACAGCTCTCTAAACCAGGGGACCCCAGGCTCTGTAACAGGGACCCAAGCATACCGTTTGCATAGGAGACAGGCCAAGTGATCAGGAGTGTTGCAGACGGATATCTGAAATCAAAACTATCTGCATAGCTACATACCAGAAGAGGTGAGTAAAAAAAACTAGTTTCATAATTTGCAACAAAGAGAGATTTACCGGCAGCATTGAAAATGTAACAATGTAGAAGAAAACGATTGCACAGGACACAATAGCCTGCTGCGTGAGACTAGAAGAAAAAAATTAAATGTTTTAAAATGAAAATGAAGGTTAGTTAGATTATGAGGTTGAATGGCAGTTTGTGAAGCTGAGGAGACACGGGGTATGTGCTGCTGTTGACTTTGACGAGAGAAAGGTAGGTAGAGGGAGAGAGGCTTGCAGTGGACACACAGAAATAAAACAACGCAAACAAATCCACAATTAACATCCTTTGTTTCTCTCTGGCTTCTCATCAGACCACCAGCAAACAGAAAAGGAAAAGTTATAAAGTGTGTCTTTTCTTCTTCTCTCTCTCAATCAAATGCACAAACTTACAGTGAGTGTCCTGAGGGGAATGGTGGTTGTCAACAGTGATTAAGCACACTTCTGCAAGCTCATAATCCTCAAAAAAGAAAAGAACACATCACCTCAATGGCAGGAATTTCATTAGGTTAAGTGTACCTGAACAGAACATCACACACACACACACACACACACACACACACGCATACATACACACAGTATGCACAGCAGACCTTTGTCCCATTTTGTAAAGGCTCATGCTTGGGGTAATAAACAGAGGTAAAAAACGATTCATCACTTTTAATTTTACAATTTTAACTTCACAACTTTAAATACTGAATAAATGTGTTTGGGAATATAATAATGATTTCAGTCTTTATTCACACTGCATAGCTCTCCCATCCCACATCTATCTCACTTAATTATATCACATCCAGCCTTGTGACCTGCAATCATTAACTGTTGACTGAACTGAAGCACTTTAATTACTTTCCTGAGACAAGTGTTGTATGTTTAATACCCATCAGTCCTGATGTCTGCTCAAATATGCTCTAAAATAGTAGCTAACAACTAAATTTATAACTCAAACAGCAAAATCGTTCAACATAAACATTCAGACCCTATAACATCTATAATTACATACCCTATACTGTATGTGTGTGTGTGTGTTGACATTTATTTGGGACACAGTTTAAGGAACTGAACTATATCCAATCTCTCCAATAATGGATGATGTGTTACAAGATGAACAATCTGCCCTTTCACTTCCTTTTTCCTCTTGATACATTTGCATTATCAAGCTTCCAGGAACTCTCCCAATGTCAGCCGACACTGTCCGAGAAGTTATTTTGTTTTTGTGGTTTTCTGGGATTTACGCTTCTGTCGCCTTTCTGGGATTTGGGGTTGTTTAGTAACTATTCAGTGGCACATAATTGACTATTTGACTCGCGCGTTGATCGTTGGACTATTAGAGGAGCAGATTCCAAGTTAATCCCTAAATGATAGGTTAAAAATAAACTGTTCTGCCCTTTTTCTTTTCTATAATCATTTCTAGAAACTGACATGAGACACCAGTCATTCAGCCAAACCTCATCGTTCTTTGGTTCCTAGAAACAGGAGATGCCAATTACAGTTTTCCTAGCTCTTCCTAGAACTCTTGTAAACACTATAAGTAAGCTATATAGTAAACAATGTAAATTCAATTTAATTCAAAAGGCTTTATTGGCACAAAGGTTTCAAGAACAATGTTGCCAAAGCATCAAAATACAAGTAGTCCAAATATTTGGACAGCCCACAATGACAGTAAATTGAACATTAAACACCATTAAGACTGACATATATATATGATGTAAGTTAGCTTACAGAGGCTTACAGTGTTTGTCTAAGAGCGTAATCCTGCTTTAGAAGAAGTTGCTCTGGTCTGTACGTGTCTGTAAACACAGTAAAGATAAACAGGTACTTTGGGGTGAAGGCTACGGTTTGACAAGAAGTTCATCAAGGGCATTCTTGACTCGTGTGTGCATGTTTCTATGTGTATAATATGTGGAAGCTAAAACAGGAGCTATAAAACACATACCTGTAATTAGGTTTAACCCTAAATAACGTTTTATTCTCTATATAATGCCTTCAGGGGTTTGGAGCCTTGATGTAGCAGTTCTGCTTGACTGTAAACAAAGTAGTGAGAAGGTGTTGCGAAACACTAGCAAAACCTGCTACACTGGCTTTTTGTTTACATTGTCCTTTCTCCTGAATGGGAATAACTTTTATTTGTGAATAGAAGTTAATAATAGCATACATTCCTGGTAGCAGATTTCAGTTCAGATTTGCATGTGGTCTTTTGAATCCATAAAAAAACAAGACTCATCCTGTTTGTGAAGGTAACACATCACATGTCACACAGAGTGTTCTCAATCAAAGCCTTGTGCTGTTTTAAATGTACTTACACAACAACTTCAGGCTGACACTGGTAATGAGGTGTCATGAGGTGAAGTTACAAGCTGTCTTATAAGAACTCTGGTGGGAAAGCAATGGCCTTTTAGAAAACACCACTGACTTGCTTTTTAAATAGGGTATATACAAGCTGCAAACATCATTTCCTGCAAACACGAAGAACTTACGCTGCAGTGCACATATTTTCAACTTTATTTAGCAAGAAAATATGTTGAAACATGTGTTGCAGTATGATGTGGACTGTAAATGACTCCTAGCTTACTACCTTCAGTAGCAACTGAGGATTTCACAAAACAGTTTTTCTTTCATCTATTTTAATGGATCATCAAATCTGTGAGGATGCTAACTTTTGGCCTGGTACAGGCGGCTTTACACTCTTTTAGCATGATATCATGTGGCCATCAAATGTATGTATGTATGTGTTTTAAGACTTGTTTTACAGGGTTCCCATTAAAAAAGAAAAGTCAGCTGGAAGCATCAAGTAGTTAGCCCGGAGACCGCATCTTCACACAACTCATGTAGCTAATGTTAGCATCATTTGACTGTGTAATAAGATCTGCCACCGGCGTTGGTCATTTCATCAAGCAAAATCAAAGGCAGAAATGAGAGGCATGCTTTTGTCTATTTCTGTCTGAAATTAGGACCAATTGTTTCAAAAATGATTAAGCATTTTTCAGTGGTAAATCTGCGGCGGGGCTTACCGAACAATCAATTGAGACTTACTCTAATGGGTTTGGAGACTTGGTGTGAATGACTTGAGATTTGACTTCAAATCAGCTGTGGTAACACATGACACTTCGTATAATGAAACTGACGGGGACATGTACAATCCCCAGTCTGTCTTTGTCATTCTGTCTCTTTGTTCAGCTATCAGTCATTGTCTCATTCATTTGTACTCTCACTTGCTCTCTTTCTCTCTGACTTACACACACACACACACACACACACACACACACACACACACACACAAGAGTTGAGTACCAGGCTGCGCTGACCTCTCGCTTTCTACCTCTGTCTGTCATACACACATGCACATACAAACCAGACACTGCCAGTCTCTCGTTCTGGCGATGATAAAAGAGCCTTTATGCTCGAAGAATTTCCATCATAGTAATGCAAATGCACACACACACACACACACTTATAGACACACAAGCACTGACTCAACAGGTAACCCGGCCGATAACAGTGCACATTATCAGACTAAACCCTCACGTGTCTGCAACCACACACTAGCAGATATGTAAACACATTTGATCACGCCCACGTTCACCTGCAAACGTACACAAGGGGAAGGAGCAGTGTACCTTGGGATGGGGGAGTAACTAATGGCGCAGATCAAAGTGCTAGTTTGTATCACTGACAGACAAGCAGGTGCACACGTGGTTCCATGTAGTTCACCTGTTCGGAGTTTGTGCGGCAGTTCAACATTTTCATTTATAGGCTTCCCCAGTGGCTTTCTAGGACCCAAACATACAACATATTCTATTGCCACTAAAAGTAACGATCCCTTTAATTCACACAAACACATGTAGAGATAATCCTGCTAAACATAGAAGCACGTTAAGCTTTCTTTTGTGACTTTAACAACAACCTGAAATACCTCAAATCAATTGTTTAGTGAAAACTATTGACACGCATTTTAATTTTTTTCTCTTAAGTAGGTCAAAACCTGCTTTCACTTGCATTTGATAACAGAGGAAGCAATTAATAACTTCTTGAAGAGTTAAAATACGCTTATTCAAATTCCCACTTAAATATCTGTCCTTTAAATATGAGAGCTCTGTGTTGTCTTTACAAATCCCGGTGTAAAATTCAGATATCTTCATCATCATTATAGCACTCAACGCTAAACAACCTGCTTTGTGAAGAAAGCACTTAAGAGCATCTGGTCCTGACACACAGCTTGAGAAATCAGGACTCCTATGAGGCAAAATGGGTCAACAATTGATTCTTACATATTTAAGTGTGTGTCCGCCTTGGGCCCCTGCTGCAGCCATTAAACTCTTTTATAAGATGAGGACTGTAGTTGCACCAATTTACAGAGATTGGATGTTTCCGAAGATGCTGTAAATGAAATCTGAATGATTTGGTCACCGCAGGAGGTCTTTGATGTAAAAGGCAGACAAAACTCCCCAGCAGTGAGAGAGACAGGCTGCAAGCAAAATGAATCACACATGCACACAGACATGCACGTGCATGACAATCAACCATGTAGGAATAAAATGCAATTTTTATGTGTGGTACATTTATTGAAACTGCTTTTGTTGTACTCAAAATACTCCAAATCACTCCAGTTTCATCATCAAATGAAAATGACCTTTTTTATGACCTATCAAGCACACGCATGCACACATGCACACACGCGCACAGACACACACACATGTTTTCTTGTGGTTTTAAAATACTTACTTCCCAGGAATACATTACAGTTTTCTTCCTGGGAAACAGGAAATTAGATTTTAAAGCAGAACTGCAGATAATCAGAAAATGGTGGATACTCTCATTTTTTTACTATCATTCTCAAATATTCATTAAATGATGTGGTAATATTTTCCACCTGTTGAATGCCCCTCTGCGCTACAGTTTTGTACAGTTTATTTTGCATTTACATATTTTGCACTCTGCACATTTATTCTGACAGGATTTAGCTGCAGGAGTTTACTGTGAAACATGAAAAGTAATTGTAAGAAATACCTGCTGACTGAAAGGTTTTGCCTATTTTGTTACCCTAATTAGTACATTTCAAGCCCATACAGTATTTATGACAATTGTGGTTTGGACAATGTGGCTTTGTATTAGTTCAAAATGGCACGGTGGTGCAGACAGGCACACACATGCTGATAATGCCAGCTTCACACACGTATTTTCCTCATTTCTTGGTGAGAAATCCCAGTAAATTCTGGGATTGAAATCCCTCAACCATAAAGTATTTGCAAATACTTACCTTTAACATGATTTTGATCATTATTTTGTATTACCACTAACTTCCCTCATACCATTTCAGCAGACCTAATACACCCAAACCCCACCCATGAGGGATTTCCAAGAGGTAAAAACAAAGAGATAATTATCTTCTGTGGTTATCTTTTGTCCCACTGGGAAGCCATTATATAAAAGTGCTATTAAAACAAGTTAGAAACATGGCCAAACAAAGCCTTTTCTAATGGGGCTATAAAAGTATGTAATTATCTTCTTTGTTTTTTCTTTTTTTCTTTTTCTTTTCATTTTTAATCACTCCCCATGTTTAATCACATTTCCTCTCCTTTTCTTTCCTCTCCTTTCTTCTCAGGCATTATTTACTTCTACAATTACAGCTCAGAACCAAACCACCATGTCATATTTAACCTAATTCTCACCCCGCAGGGAGACAGACCTCATTTACGTTAATTTTCTCCAATTTGGACTGTTACCAGGGGCCGTGAGAACATGTGTAGATATATTTAGTTTGGAACCACAGAGGGAAGGACAAAATGAGAAGGTGGAGAATGTAGGTGTAGAAGTAAGATGGGGTGAAATCTGTCAAACTAGACGTTAACCGAGAACGACAGACTGGACGCTTTAGTGACACTATCTGGTAGAAGGATGAACTGCTCTTTGACTTGGTGCTGATCTCCGTACTGCACAAATCAGTTCAGAACATGTCGATTTAATATGTTAAGCACCTGATATTACCCATATATCATCATATTTATTACAATTTTGTAGCAGACAGAAGATTAAAACACAATTCAAATGTTCAGTAGCAAGAGGATGCTCATGTATATAGTGGTATTGCACATTTTTAAATATTAGCAATGGGAAAAGGTTTGCTCTCTTGAATCCATGCTTCTGAAGATGAGGAACCAGGGGTGTGTAGCCAAGGTGAGTAGTCCCTTAATATAGGAAGAAATTCCTGCACAACAGCAAATGTATGACCACCACTCCTGTAGATGCACACAGAAAGCTGCATGCAGTGTCACAGAGAAGGGAAGTGACAGGTTCGCTGTCGCAACATGAGATCTTTTGAAGCACATCCTCTGTCACACGGACACCCACATACATGCAACGCACATACTGAATTACTGGCATACCAGTCATAATTCAAGAGTAGAGAGAAGCTGCCACATGCAGTGCAGAAGAAGAACAAATAAACTACCATATTTTAAAAGAAAGCATTAATTGTAATGTTCCCTCCCACAGCAAATTCTGCTGAGGTGCTCCGGATGCTGCTGCTTGACGCGGGAGTGTCTATACATTTATGTGTGTGTGTGTGTGTGTGTGAGAGAGCCAACCTGAGCTGAGTTTCGACATGTTCTCCAACCTGTTGCAGCTCGTTAGAAAGAAATTCTCACTGACATTTGTAAAGTGGGTCAACACAGGTCACACTTTGTCCTTTAACAGAACAGACAATCTGTCAGTTCTCTAACCTGCACTGACACACACACACACACACACCAACATACGTACATTTGCATTTATGCAGAGACTAAATGGTTTCTGTTTAACAGGTTTTCACATACATAGAGAATGAAGACAACACCATAACCAAAAAAGGGGAAATCAGTAAGGTTCAAATAGACAGACAGATCTCTGGAAACACACATTTATAATAAACTTTTTTTCTTTTTTTCTTTGTGCAACATGAAAATCCACCCATCCAAAACTGATTGATGACAGCTGAAGTGCAGGAGAAGAGTTTGCATGATTAAATGCTTGATGTGGAATTCACACACTTACACACATGCTTTCTTTGCTTATTTCCCTTCTACATATTTTGGTTATACTTCACTCTCAAGGCTCCACTTTTGCAGGATCAGGACCAGAGCCAGATCTACCATACAGTTAGAAACCACTGTTAGTATCACAATGTGAGTGAGGAGAGTGAGTGCTACAACACTTTAAACAACTTCCCTTTGTAAATGCAAATTAATTTAACTGTATTTTGAACAGATCTGTGACAATGTTTCTTTACTAAAAAGGTCAACTTGAAACAAATCTGAAAAGAAAATGTTCTCAAAATAATTTACTATCACCAGTGGTGCATGAAAATAATATATTATGGGATATTTTTTCTAAGAGAGGCAATAAAGCCAAAGGGTGGAAAAGCTGTGAGCAATTAGTTTTTAAATGTTTTTAATTAGTTTTGTGTCAGGAGTGTTTGCTTATTTCTGAATTTAACGTAATTTCTTTGAATTTCCTCCCCACTTCCTCACTGAAAATAATGCTGTCTTTCTGATGTTATATAATGAGCAAGGATGCTGTGTAAAGAGGAGGACTGTATCCTGTTTTGAATCCAGAAGTTAATGTAAACATAACTGCTCACGGTTGGCAGGCATTACTGTTGGCATGACTTCAGTCACCATTGGACAATAACTTACAAACGACAATCTTCTGTCCTAAAAAATCGCATGTTAACATGTTTCATTTTAAATCATAAAAACCATCACAGAATTATGTGGAAGGCAGAAAAACAAGTTGCACATAACGAAACCGATTAAACTTTAGATTACAGAGTGTTTGATGGAAAGAGAGTTAAAAAAAGGTGACGAGTCACTGAGAGAAAATGACAAAAGCGGAAGAGCTCAGTGAGTGAAAGTTTTCAACAGACTCAACAGCTATATTTAACTTTCAGGTTTCAGAGTGACTTTCAGTGCAATGATGGCAACGCTGGAATAAACTTCATCTTTTCCTAGATTGCTCAAATACAGATTAATCCAATGATAGTTCATTCCTGAGTCTGCCAAAGATTAGCATTTTTCCAGCAACGTGTGATTCACACTGAAATATTCACAGTAACAAATATCAATCATTTAAGAAGTTACAGTTAAAGTTAAAGATGCATATTTGATTTCTTGCAGAGAGTTAGATTACAAGATTGATACCACTCTGAAATCTGTACAATATATATGAGGCTACAGCAACAAGCCGGTTAGCTTAGCTTAGCATAAAGACTAGAAAAAAAGAGGAAACAGTTAGCCAGTCTCTGTGCAAAGGTAACAAAATCCGCATACACTTTTGTATGGATTAAACAAACTAGATAAAAGGTGTTAAAGGGTTTTAGAGCCCATACTCATAGAATGAGGGTTACAGTATGTAACCAAAGTAACAATAACAACAAATATGAGATCTATCTGTACCAATCTTCTCATACAACTCTCAGCCAGAAAGTAAAAAATGACAAAATGTCAAACTATTCATTTTAAAATACTTTTTTTCTTCAACATGAGTATATGGAAATTAGTTACGCAATACTGCATGAGAAAAATGTAGATTTATCGTGGTGTCTCTTGTCATCTCACTGAGGCCTCAAGTCACCCTCAGGTTTAACTGCAGTGTGTTCCACTTTGAGTCTATTATCCCTGAACTTTGGTGCTAGAAATGTGTTGTTCTAGTATGTAGGTTTGCATTCTGCCTTCAGGTCAATCCAGATACAGGTCAGGACAGAGAGAGAGAGAGAGAGAGAGAGAGAGAGAGAGAGAGAGAGAGAGAGAGAGAAGAATAAATCATTCATTCTGACAGAGTAATTTTCAGGCAGGGCAGTTTAGCTGCTTACTGAAGGAATAGGCAAAGGTGTGTCAAGGTGTGTGTGTGTGTGTGTGAAAGGATGTTGAGGCCAAACGCGTGTCAGTTGAAAAGAACCACATGCCAAGCTGTTAATGTCACATATGCGAACACATGCAAGCTGCTTTCAAGGATTTTGGCATATACAATATTTTGTATATATATGTAAATGTTATGAAATAATGCTTGTACAGTGAATCTCTCAGTATGTCAGTGTAAAGGCTGATAGTATTTATGGAAACGTCACCGACAAAAAGAGAACATCAGAATCTCACACACAGTTTGAAGGTAAAGTACAAACCATACAATAGTTGGTATTAATATACTCTAAGCACATTTGATGCATTCAATGGTGTCTTTGTTTACTTTCCAAAAGTCTGTTCAGTTCTGACTTTCTGTCATGTTGTTGTGGTAAACTCACATATAGTTTCACTGCCTTAAGCAAAGTGCAGGATAACCATGTGCGGCACACAGGCAAAGGAGCATGCCGCCGCCACACACACACACACACACACACACACACACACACACACACACACACACACACACACACACACACACACACACACACAAAACTAACTAT
>JAVQJL010065794.1:0-57819 GCA_036024295.1 Nannoperca obscura | reverse complement strand
CCTTGAAGTTTGTTTTATGTGAGAGTTAAAGGAAATATGTTGATCAAAGATAACTCCAAGATTCCTTACAGTGTCGCTGGAGGCCAGTGCAATGCCATCTAGAGAAACTATATCTTTAGATAGTTTGTTTTGGAGGTGTTCGGGGCCAATTACAATAACTAATATGACTACTGCTGATTTTAGGTATAACTGCTGCTAAACTTATTCTTAAATGTCTAATTTCTAATTTAAATGTAAATACCGGTGCTCATTTTAATGTAAATTCTTACCATGGCCTTTTATATCTTACCATGGCTATTGTTATCTTTTACTTAGATTCTGTTTCCTTACCTTTTCACTATTATTGTTGCCTCTTATTACCTCATATTTTAATATTTTTGCTCTGCTGAGTTGACCGACTCTCGTCCAGCACATTTCATTGCATGTTTACCCTGTGTTAACTGCATATGATAAATAAACTTAAAACTTGAAACAGAATTACATAAAAAAAAAAAAAATCTTGGCAAGCAGTGATAGGATGGGAGGATTTTCTCAAATGCACCCCCACTTTGTGATTCAGGGGCCTGTCTCATAAAAGACCGTTGCTCAACAAAGTACAAAAAACATGTTTTACTGTATTATTCTACAATAGAGAACAGAAATTTGTGGATTTATTTAAATGTATGCTTTGTAAATTGGATAAAGTCAGGCCAATCTGATCAGCAATGATACATGATTGTTTTCCTATAAAGCATTAGGGACCAACGTTAATATATAATATGTGAGAGATTGTGGATGGCAATAGATTGCAGAAAGTGTGTTTACCTTTAGGGCACAATATTGATATCTTGTGATCTGGTGATTCCTGTCACTGTAGCGGTCCAGAGGGGTGAACATGATGCTGAAAGGGCCCGCCCACTGACTGAAGAGGATGAAAAGGTGATGCCGCAGGCTCTGCTGTGGAAACAGGAAGCGCCTGTGGTGCACTGGGAAGGGAGACAAGAAAGCCTGTTATAGGTCTTCTCATTGAGAAAGAGAGTCAGCGGAAATATTAAAGTACCTGAAACTCTTAACTAACTAATAGAAGTGCATTTTCCGATATGATATTAACGTGTTGATGTCCCTTTACACATCATTAGCCATTCAGCTGGGACTTGTGAGTGGTTGGCAACCCACGAGTCATCACCTGTATTGGCCTGGTATGTCCTTAAGCAGCATTATTTTTGCAGCTCCCCTTGGCCTACATCTAAATCAAGATCAATGTCAAGAGTCTTGTGCTCCACGTGCTGTGCTAACCCCAGCCAAATGGAAGCCTATTATATTATTCACAATTCACAAATTGATGACAAGGACAGATTGAATTCAGGCATCCATATAAAAGAAAGGTGGTGGTGTGTCAGTCTGACCTGCAGAGCATTAGTGACTGGCCTGACGAGAAGGGCCTTTCAAGCTGAAACTTTTCTGACTACCTGGTACACATTGGATGAGGTTGGCGACCATGGCGCTGAAGTGAGCTCGGATGTCCTTGAGGATCTCTGCATCCTTGTCATTCTCAGCTTCCAGGAGCATCCGGGTTAGATCCACATACTCCAGGAACAGAGCGCCCAGGGCCAGGGTGTCACGTTCCAGAGCTCCGTTTGTACTGTAGGATCAAAGAAAAACAGGGAGACGCCCAGAGAAAAGGAATCACAAACCAAACAGTATGTAACTTATAATGTATTATAAGAAAAAATTCAAAGTTATATCTTGATGACTCTCTTTTTGTTTTGTATGGTGTGCTACCCATGAATCTGGGTCTGTAATGTTTCAGCTAATGCCATACTAACCTGTCACTGATGACACCAGCACCAGCCAGTAGCTCAAAGATCCGCAGCAGCTGCAGTCTCAGCAGGTCTCGCCGTTCACGTCGCTTCTTGTTCTGAAAGAAATCATTTAGAAAAATCCTCAATGACAGAAGACCTGGTAATGATATTATATCTGTATTTATTGATGGAGATTTTCTGATACATGTCAGCTTGCTAGTAGCATTACAGCCCACTATGTATTTTATTAACATATTAAACCCAACACTAAAAACTTTGCTTATGTCGTATACTGTGCTGTAAATGCAATCAACCAACCTCAGGTCTTCTTTCTAACGCTTCTTTCATAAGGGGATGTAGTTCTTCCACAAGTTCCCTGTGTGCAGACAGAGAAAATATAAACAACTCATTATTAGCTCAAATGTAAAATGTTTTATCTGACAACTAGCGTAAAAAAATTCAGTTAATTGGACAAAATTCAAGAGCAGTAAGACTATTGTTATTTTTTTCAAGGAAAAAAGATTTGAGCAAAAAAAATTCAGATTTTTAGGAAACAATTTAGATGCAGCTGTAAATGACAACAGGCCACCACTCAACTATAATCCTGTTTATCTCCACTTTAAATCCACACAAATACAGGTCAACATGCACTTTAACTACAGAGAAAATAATGGCTTGTGCTCTAACTTTCATTTGACTGGTCCTGTCCCATTAAAAGAGACAAAAACAACACTACAGCTACCATAAGCGGCTAATATATTACAGTGCTGTGTTGCTTTAAACCAACGACTCAACCAAATGTGAAAATATTAGAAAACAAATTGAAAATGGTTTGTTAAAACAAAGAAGATTATTCAGATTAGAACATCTAAAATGCCATTCTCTGATGTACCTGAATACAAGGGAATTGGTGCAACCAAAGCCCAGAACTAACGACTCTGTCAGCTCGATGCTCTCTGCTCTCATCAGTGGAACCAACTGCTTCAGAAGCCAAGCGACAGATGGGCTCCCAATAACCTGAAACATCAAACACCAACAATTTAGTCAGACAAATAAACCCCTAACACTGCTCGAGCATCACTGATTACACAGGGTCACATTGGGATATGTGTCTGAACAGTTAAGAATATATCACCTTCCTGTTTCATTCATGTAAGGTAGCTGCTATGTAATGTGATGCTTTGAGTTTGAATGTCAACAAGCTCCATATGAACACCTGATCCTGGTGAGACAAAGCACTGGGGGAATTAATAAGGCCAGAGGGCGCGGAGGCAGCTACCTTGTTATCGTAGCCGACACCGCCGTCAGGCGTGGCGGCCGTGATCTCAGGTGTCGATGCTCTCAGATGGCCGGGGCTCATGATGCTTGGCTTGGCCACCCCAAAGCAAAGGATCAGATAGTTTCTCCACAGCATTACGTAATTGTCCCCACTGACAGACGTGCTGGTCTTCTTCGCATACACTGGGTTGCTGGTGAATCATACATAAAGAAAATAAGATCCTTATTTTTATCTGAGCTGTTTTCAAATGCAAAGGGGAACTGGTATCAGGTGGCTATACTTAAAATAGGAATGCTAAGTATGGATGTACAGAAAATAGAAAATAGAGGAAGTGTTTCATGTTCCCTCCTGAACACACTGCATTGTTCGAGGACACTTACTTTGGATCTACCAGGGGCATGAGTATCTGCATTCGAGTGAAGGCGTAGGGCCAGGCGTAGCTGAGAGCTGTGGGGCAGTGCTTGGGCAGGTTGTCCTGTCGGAGGAGGCTGTATACACACAGAACCCAGGGGTCCTTCACAGACTGGGCAAAGATCCACACGTGTGAGGGGCTCCTAATATCATAATGGCTGTTGACGAGCAGCGCGTTCCACTCCACAAGCCACTGCAGGTCCATGTGGTGGCCAGCTGGCAGGGCGGCCTACAAACAAGCAAGTGGTGCAGTAGGGGCAAAGGTCAGGGGGCATGACGGAGTTAGATATCCAATTAGCAGCATTTTTTCCATAAGACAGTATATTTAGAAACACAATTCAATAATGCATACTGTATTATCTTATTCTCAATAAATCTGTATTCTTAGCGTCATGTCAACAGCTTGATGATTACATAAATGAGAGTCAAACGGACAACAACTGCTCAACTGTTCCAGCTGTTCATTCAAATCTAGCTTCTGTCTTACAGTAAACATAACAAGAATTTGTTGTTTTGTGGTATTTAAATGACAGGAGCTAATGAGAATATCACAGCAGCGTGAATAAACTCCACAAAACACATCTTGATTGGAGACTCCAGGTTTAGTTTGGAGCAGAGCCAGAGAGTAAAGAGAGTAAACTTACTGTGTCAGAGACTGCCACATTGACAAAACTTTCCAGGATCACAGGGCTGAGCTGGTCCATAATCTCTATCATTGGTTTATCATCATCCTGCAGTTGAAAAAGCATAAAATTGCAGTCTGTAAACTCAGTCATGAAACTTTACTGTATCCTGTCACCCGAGTTCAACTTTGTATCATTTTACCTCAGACTGTCCGATGGTCATAAAGAGACTTCGTATCTCTTTGAGTATGGCGATGGCGAGTCTGCGGGTGCTCAGCTGACAGGAACAGAGCAGCACAAGCACCAGTCCCTCCACAGCATGCAGCACAGTGGAGTGAGGGCCGCGCTCTGCAGGTACTTTGAGACTTGAGCTGGTCTGCAGCAGCTGTGACAGAAACATGAAAATAAAACCAGAGCAGATTTCACAGATAATTAAAATTAAGCTTTAGATTTATATCTCTACAACAGGCATTTGTCACAATTGTAATTAGTCTTTCCCACTTGTTAAAGGCACAACAATTTGTCATAATTGACACAAGGGTATGTACCTCAGCAGTGTGTATTTTAGCTGTGTCAAAGCTCTTCCCTGGGGCAGCCAGGGTTAGTTTCCACTGTGTGAGCAGTTGCAGCAGTAATTTGAGGGATGAATCTAACAGTCCCTGGTGAGTGTCTTGGACCTCACGTAACAGGAAGTTAGTGAATCCAAACAGGACGTCGTCACGCCAATCAGAGAAATCCACCAGCAGACTTTGCAAGGAATTCTGGGCTATGAGTCGTAGCTCGTCGTCCATGTGGATTGTCAATCTGACAAAAAAGAAAATGAAAAATGAAAAAGATTTCTTCATATAAAAACAATGAAGTCTTGAATCTGCTACCAATGAAAAGGTTTCATTTCAGATACATTTTAATAGGAGACTTGTACTGTATTTGTACAACAGATTTGTACCATAGATGAAACACAATTGCATGAGTCAGAATCACATCTGTCTCATCTATTGTACAAATCTGACATAAATAAACATTGAGATTTAATTTTGTATCTTAAATTCGCCTGCTGCATTAAATATAATAAGTTGTCACTCTTTCAGTTGCCTCACATAGATAAGAAAATCATTAAGTGTAAAAAAAGAACATTTAAAGTGCTGACCAGAACTTAAACTACTTATTTATGGATTTTTTTTTTCAGACAAGGGGTTTGTCAAATGCCATTTAGAAAGCTATTAGTAATCCCTGATTCTGAGTCTTTAAACATAGAAAACAGAAAATGAAAACTTGAGCTTCATATATGGAATATTTTTAACACATTAAAGATAAACCCTTTTTTGACAATATAGCTGGAAAGTTATTTGCATACTGAAGGTTGGAGGTTTGGAGAAAACAAGCTGGGGTAGCAGGATGTTCAGGTTTTTAGCTTGCGTGGCACAAGTTTGTTTCTTCAAACAAACATTAATCACACATGATCTCCATAGATCTCCAGTTAATTATCTTGTCAGAAGAGTCAGAGAGTGCCGCCAGTGCTTTGTCTACCTTATAAAGAGGCATTCCCCAGCAGAGACAACTCACCGAGAGAGCAGATCTATGAGCTCTGGCTTGGACATCCCGTCAGGCAGGATGCGAGGAATGGCAGCAACACACGTCCTGAACAAGTCAATCTTGGGCTTTCTTTCACCTCTGAAAAGGTCAGATATTATGTTTAACTGCAAATGCTTGCTTTCAGTGTTGTCAACTGTCAAGTGTAAACTAATAAACACATTTAACTCCAATCTGGAGTTTTGCCAACTTGAAATGTTTTGACAGCTAGGATAACAGAGCGATATGTGCACTTACGTGATCATGTCCTCAGGCTCCTTGTTCAACATCTGAGCATTAGTCATCATCATGCAGCGCCCCACCTCCTTGTCCAGGTGTCTGAGGATGTTGTCAATAGCCTTCCTCACATGAAAATAATACTGGGACATGCCTGGAGAAGATGACAGAGCTATCACTGTTACTCACCTGCAACGTCCATCTAATTCCAAATGTGATGCTAAAGCTGTCACTGCTGTGTGAGTCTGCAGAAGCTTGACATCTGTAACATTCCTGACCACAGTCTCTCACTCACCAATGACTTTGGCCTCCTCATCTGTCAGCGTTTTGCTCAGGTATGTCTTCTTCACTCGGAGAGTATGCCCAGAGGGTAAAGTGCAACCAGTGTTAGGCATGGGAGGCTCACCGTCCTTCTGCTGCAGTTTATCGGCAATGACCAGGAATGCTCTCAGACCAATATTCATTCTCTGCGCAGAAAAGAAACTTAGAGTTCAGCTGTTTTTTTTAATCAATTTCCAACATTGGATTATTAGTCCTGCTGGGAAATTAACACTGAAAGACCACTTTAACAGAAAACATCTATCTTGTACCAGCAGTTACAAGAAGGTACCCAGCAACAGATATGCAAATGATGTGTCAAATTAAAAGAGAAATTAGATTTTACAGATTTTAACCAACAGGTTTAGGATATTACTTTTTTTTAATAAGGACACACATCTGGAAGTAGACAGAATGTAAATTACAATATTCTTAATTTCCTCTTTGAACTATGAATTATTTAAGGGAATACAGGACATTTAATCAGAAAGAAGAAGTAAAAACAGATAAAACAATATGCGATAATACTATACCGTACCTCTGGATTAAGACTAAAGGCTTTTGCAGGTTTCCCAACACAAAGAAGGTCAAAGATAATCTCTTTCATGGCAAAATCAAGTCTTTCCTGTAATAAAATAAGATAATAATAAAAATGGGTTTAATATGATGTCACGAATGTCAACAGATATCTTTTTACGAGTTTCAATGAGATGCCATATATTGGTTTCATCTGGGAGATGAAATATCATTCGTGTGGCAGTGTTGCACATCTTTGCATTTACCTGTGCAATAAACTGGATGATTTTGACAAAGATATTGAGAGGCATGTCTCTTGGTACCACACTGCGGGAGCCTTTGGGGAACAGCGTTGTTACAATGGTGTTGAGGCGACTGGGGACACAGAGGAGAGAACGCATTATGAGGATCCCTTTGACAAGCATTTAAAAAGTTTTAAAAGGTGGTGTAAAATGACATGTGGAACTATATTAACTTGTTTTCTACAGTACTCCATTGCTTGAAAGGAGGTTTATTTTAGGCCTAATTAACACATTTAAAAAGTCTGGCTTGACCCGTTGGGGATTTCTCCTGCGGGCTCAGGCTCGTAATAATGTCTGTAAGCTGCTCATAAACCTGTGGGCCACCAGCACTTACAATCTGGTGTAGGGCTGACCCCCGGCCTGCATATGCATAAAAAAACAGAGCATTCCTCTTTTCTAAAGACCAATAAAATTGAGTGCTGGTGAAAACTGCTACTTATATCAACTTTTTTGTTCTTCCCTTAAATCCATAACATTTAAAAAAAATATTTTTGGTGCCAACATAATTTAGCCCATGGCCTTCAGTAGCTTCAGTAGCTTTCTGATACATAAAAACACTTACCCCTGTGTTGCAGTGTTGCTCTCACACTTGATTCTGATCATGTAGACCCACAACAATCGATACAGGGACTCCAATGCAACACGAGCCATTTTAGGGTCTCTGCTCTGTAATTAAATTACAATTACAAAAGAACGTCAATAACAGAACAACTTTGCAACAAGTGCCAACCTGAAAGTGACAGTTGTAGATTATGATATAATAACTGCAACAGTAATCACACTATGCTTACATAATATATAAATACTGATGGGAATAGTAAGAATGATTACTGCCTGAAGCATTCAATGCACTATTATCGTGCCATTTTGAGCAACAGGGATGCACAAAACCTTTTTGTATCCAGAAACTAATCCCAAACAAAGACCAGTGAAGTCAGAATGAAAGGCTGCTGGTTTCCAGGTTACGTTACCTTCAGATTTGAGAGGCAGTTGTTAAGGAAGACATGCCATCTGTTGAGGAAGAACTGTTTCTGGCTGACGCACAGCAGACACGTCACCAACGGGTAGAACGCCTGCGTAGAGAACAGTTATTGTTTAGATCTCTTATACAAGGCATTAAAATAGCTTCACCCTGACTGAAGATTTGGTTGACCGCTTATAGTTTCCACATTTGATATTTGAGGTTGTCCTTATGAGTTATCTCTGAACCACATCTGCATAAGTGCAACTTAAGATGTAGACAAGTTTTCTTTTGAAGACATAATTAGGTTTTCTCCATTTTTATGCTTTTTGCTGACAATGCATCGCTCATTAAATGTGGCTTTCAGCCATAATCGCTGCCTCAGGGGAATGCAGACCTTTTGTAAGAGCAAACTGCTGTTCCATGAGGGTTGTTATCTTTCCATTTCACGTTGAACTGCTGTGGTGAAATGCTTCTTAGAAGACACTTTAGAGGGGAGGGACATTACACACGCTTCTGTATACCGCACTGCTTTCATGCTCGCTTTTTAAGCTTTGGCAGCCTGTCTTGCCTCATAAATTATTTCTAGTGTGGACAATGACGTTGTAAGAGAACATTACACAAGAGTGACCTTGAAATGCTTGAGGATTCACAGAGACCACAGGCATCCAGGCAATCTAAGCATGCAGCAGAGGGTGTCAGAGTGAAAACCGAGGTGTTGCAAACACAAACAGGGTCAACCATAAGTGTCACTTTGTTTTCTGCTGGGTAACTAACCAGCGAATGCTTCTTTCTGGAGGACAGGTCCAGGGTTGTGTCGTACAAGCTGTCCACAAAGTTCCTCAGGCAGGGTACATTCACCTCGTTCTTCACGGCCTAGGACAACATCACACACGGTCACAATACTCTCCTGAGCAGTGCTCTTTTCCTATTTAAATGAAATACTGTGTAATGCATGCCTCGTGTGCTGGAGGAAAAAAAACTTACTGCTGCAACAGGAACCAAAATTTCAACAAAGAGACCAGCCAAGGCGTGCTTTATGTCCTTGTCCTTGACTTCCAAGAAATATTGGGCGCACTCCTGTAGAAAAGAGAGTAGTAAATGGTTCAACATGCAATAAAATGTTATACCACTTTAAATCTACTATACATGTAGAGAGTGTTAAGAAAAGATTTACCCAAGAGATAAACAGACTTGATACTGTATGGTCAAAACTGAATGTAATCCATAAACTGCATGGCAAAGCTAATAGGAAACACAGTCAAGGTCAAAAGGCATCAAATCCTAACAGTACAATTTCTACACAAAGCTGATTTTAGCCCATTATGGGGCAAGTTTTAAAACACAAAAAGTAAAGAAAGGACAATGTAAACATATAGCTTATAATATATAACCTGTCAATCATTTAGAACCCATTCAAAGTGTTGAGATTTTATTCAGTTAGTGAAGTCTGTTGTACCTGCATGAACTGAAAAGAGGCTTCAAAATCCTCGACAGGATACATCTTAATTCGGAAGAACTTGACCCCCATGATGAGGCTAATAGTACTCTGGACTACATATGGACTCTGCTCTTTCTGCCGCAGCTCCTTTAGCTCAGTCATAAACTTCTTCTTCACAGCAGGAAACCTGAGAGATAAAAAAAAAACTAAATGAGATTCTATATAAAGACATGCCTGCATAGCTCAGTCAGACAAATCCCAAATCAGCACTTCCACAAAAAGTTCCTGAACTCGGAGTCGTGACGCTGAGAGAATACAGTGATAATATTCAGGGAGCATGCCTCCCAAAAATATCATCCCCTCGTCTTACCCTCAAAATGCAGACTGCGAGTCTGTGCACCAAGATGAACTCCTCATCTAGCACCTGATCCCTTGCCCAAATTGAACCAGAGATGGGATTCTTCAGCTGGTCTAAATTTAGAAGATAATTCATCATCGGAGCTCATATGAGCATCTCTTAATCTCTTCACTGGTGGCTAGGAGAGCACGCATGAGAAACTAAATACAGCTGTTTCTTGGATCAGTCATGTGAGGAGAAATTGTTTTATCATTTCTACAGACACAAAACAGTGATTTTACAAACCACATTTAAACTTAAACTCTGAAGGAACTCCAAATGCAACTATGAATTATATCAAATTCTTTCTTTCTTGACCTCAGACAAGTAAAGATCACTATAAAAGCCTTTCTGTGAAGTATCTCCAGCAGGAAATGAAGCAGAATGCACTTTGGAAAGGAGGTATGCACCAACCATATCTCTATTTTAAGGGTTTGTTCCTTGCTGCAATGATCTGAAAACTTCAAATAAACACACATCAATTTCCAGTCCTAGTTTGGTGTGAAGGGGACCTGTCCAAAAGTGTGTCGTCCCTACAGTATGTTCCCGTCTATTGCACCAGGGAATGTTTTGCAGAAAGGCATTAGGGATGGTAACACACCATTATGATGTGGCAAGACACCAAAGCCCAACAAAGCAGAGAATAGAGATTTTTACAGCCGAAGGAGACAGATAGAAAAAAGAAAAACAATAATATTATATAGTTCTGTCTTTGCTACTTACTTGGACTGGGCTAATACGCCTATGATTTCAGCATACAGGTCTGCTACAGTGTGCATGTTGCCAGTGTTAGGACCATGATACCTGTGGGAAACACGACATAAGACAAAGAAAAAGAAACCTTAGAGAAACTTAAAATTGTGAAATAAAGAGGGAAATGTGCAGAAAAAAGACAAGCGCTTACCCCTCTTTGTATCTAAAGTGCTTAAAGGCTAAGTTAATGATTTCATTGACCAAACTGTCAAGGACTGGGTGGAGCGGCATCTAGTTAAGAATCAGGAGACACAATGGCGTGAGAATGAAAGTTCCAAAGCAACATATTCACAAACTATTTTTACAGCAGCAGTAAATCATAACACCTCTCCTTAAGTGAGATTTATATCATAAATTAACAATAACAAGTAATAAGTTATGTCAAGTCACCTGTTTCAAAACTTCTATAAGTACAAGAGAGAAAATGAAGTCAATGGCCAAATCCCTCCTTTCAAGTAGATAATCTCTCTGCTGCTCATCGCTGTTAGAGAGAGAAAAAACAAGAGCAACACGTTTGCTACAATTATAAAGTATCTGCAAGCTTCATAGTGGTTTTCTTTTACATTTTCTACAGGTGGCCCATTGTTGCAACTGAATGATTCTCACTTTTTGGACTTGGTGTTGGATCTTGGGCGGTACTCGTGCAGCTCCTCCTCTAGTCCATTCTGTCTTTTGTACCAGTCAAACAAAGTGCGCAGGATGGAGGGGAGACAGTACTCAGCCAGAGAGCTCATGGTGCTTATCAGCTGGAAGAACAACACATACATCGTGCAAATGCATGTTTGTGCTTGGCAGTTAACATACCAAAGTAAGAGATAGCAATCAGCAGTGTTTCCTTTGTTTATTTGTACAGCAATTTAAATAAAAATACAAACAGAACATGAGGATTCTTTTACATTTCATCATATCTCCTGCATTTGAACAATAAATGGAGCGGGGTGAAATGAGGCAGGTTTTAAGTAAAGTCCAAAGCTACATTAAGGGAGGGAGATTGA
This sequence comes from Nannoperca obscura, assembly GCA_036024295.1. NCBI lineage: Eukaryota > Metazoa > Chordata > Actinopteri > Centrarchiformes > Percichthyidae > Nannoperca > Nannoperca obscura. The sequence goes on along the minus strand of JAVQJL010065794.1, from coordinate 46,236 downwards.
AGGGTGAGCTGGTCCTCTTTGGGACTATGCCGAGAGACAAGGTGCCCATGGGGCAGCCTCCCTCACTCTTGGGGGAGGGAGAGGGAAAGGGAAAGGAAGGAACAGGGTGGAATGGGCTGGGCACACAGGAAGGGAGGAGAGTCTGGCCGGGCCGGGGAACACAGTGAGCCCTTCATTCAGCATGAGGCTGGAGAAGAATCCTGGCTCTGTGTGGCTGCTGAATGGCCTCACGCAGCAGCACAAACACACCCCTGTGGCTGTGAAAGGGCCTTCTCTGCTGAGCCACAGACCTGCTGGACACACCTAGCGCAGAGGCAGTGCCAGCTCTCAAGGTAAACACTCCTGCCCTTGACTGGATCTGAAAGACCTTTTGGGGATGTGAGCAGGGCTTTCACCCATCAGCTCTTCCATATTACAGTGCATCACACCAGAGCAGTATTTAAGACATGAAAACGGACTTGTCTATGTGCTCATAGGGAGAGGCAAAACAGCTAAATATTGGTCTTTTATATAATTGGCTGCAGGTCATAATGTAGAACATGTAGGCATTAAAAATAAAAGTTTTTTTGGGGAGCAATTCACAGCACTTACTTGGTCAAACTGAGGATCTTCTCCCCTCTGCAGTGACTTTATTAATGGCTTTTCCTGAAAACACAGGGGGGGGGGGGGGGGGAGAGAGTCATTTTAACCTTTTATATGTAGGTTTTCTTATTTGTAAGAAAGAAGTTCCAGCTGAAAGAAGTTTGGTCTGAAGCTCATAACTCCATCTGCCCTGTCAGCAGAGTGTGTGGAGTATTTTTGAACAGGGACTCATTATAGCCTAGCTAATGAGAGCGCCATCAATCAGTCTGATGCTAGGCATGAGCGGGCAGGGTCAGATATGAGAGGTGGGACATTCATGACAGCTCCCATTATTACAGTCTTCTATCTTCTAAGATAAAGACCTTCATGAGTGATTTGGGTTGAACACAGTCTCCTGATGTGAATGCAGTCCTGTAGATGGTTTCTTTACTTCCACATATAATTTAATAGTAGCACATTTGCTAGTAAATAATAAAATATTAAGGGGATGGTGAATATAATCAAATCTCTTCACTGCCTGATACAAGCTGCCTTTCTGAGGGTTTAAGAATAATGTTAAAAAACTAAACATATAAATACCTCAAAACCAGGACGGCCACACATTTTTAACACCTGAATAAAATAGTAACTTTTGAAATTCCTTAAACATTCAAAGACAAACATGCTTTAAATTATCAGTAATTTAAATCTTCAGTATGTAATGACCTTATGTTTCCCAAACAATTTTATTACTTCTATACTACTTCTGCAACTAATGAAGGTCCGTGTCACAGTCTTAAAGTTATACAGTTTATGAAAACATTAAAAATGAAGTGAACAAGTATAGTGTATAGTGTTCATGAATTGACTACATAGCTTCAATTAAAGACATTCAAGATTTATAAACTGCTATCTGCTATCTTAACATAGGTTTCATTTTTGTTTTTTAAAGATATTTAATTCAGCTTTAGCAGGGGACACTCCTTCACACAATAGTGGCCTTGACGTATTGTCAAACTGATGTATCTAAAACACACACAGCAGTAATAGTCGTATGTTTATATCCACCCTTAGTCCACAATTACCACCTACTCTATCTTTACACAAATCCAAAGTACCGCTGTACTTTACCTCTTTGCTACTCTGCCAGATATGTTGCTCTGCTATCCCGTTGGCCAGACAGCGAATGACAGCACATCACTTCCACTGGATGATTAATCCAAAAAAGCCAACTGTCTGTCTGATGTGTCTGACATTGACATTGCGTGGGCTGGTGGTAATGTCACTCTCTCTCTTTTGCAGCTGCAATGCCAACTAAGTCCCATGCTCTGATGAACTTTTAAGTTTTGGACAAATGCTTGCACCTGAGGAGTCCATCTGTGCTAGAATGACAGAAAAGTCGATGCCTCTTGCACTGTCGGGCTTTAAACTGCACCTTTTTAGGCCGATACAGCAACACCGATTTTATTCAATCACCTTGCAGATTTACAGCTTTTGTTTTGTTTTTTTTACTAAATCCTGCAACTTGGATATCATGGCTCTGGTCTTACCTGTGAGTATAGACTTTTGAAAACGTCTTCTGTATTTGATTAATTAATACTGATCATATATCACTGAACATCAGTTAAACAAATTCACCTGAATGAGGATGAGCAGGAAGGGCAACTGTATGCCAGTAACTACAAGGCAGGGCTAAAACAAACAACCCAGCCACTTCTCTGCTGAGGAAAAACAAAGAGAGACATCCTCTCTGTAGCTCTCTAGGGGGAGGTATACTGAAACGAGGGGCAGCACACTTTCCCTTTGGTAATTAACACTTCCCTGCAGACCAAGGCCGATGACTAACAGCTTCCTATAAATCACAATCCCTAAAACTGGAGACTGCCTGTCCACCTACATAAATGTATTGTAAATAGTGCCATGCAAGTATGTATAACAGTCCTAGGATTTGGAGGGGTGGTTGGCAGTTTTGTTTAATCTCTTTTGTCCTGTTTTTCTAAGTTAGGAGTAGATACATTCAGGTTGGTTCATTTGGTTATTTTGCTGTTTGCTGCCGACCCTGATGCCAAAATGTACCATTATTAACTTTTAAGAAACATTTTGAAGGCTGTAATTGTTGTTGCTGTTGGTTTTTGGGAGTCTCATTTTCATGTTGAAGCTAGGTTTCCCCTTGGCTGGGGCGTAACAAAGGGTAACTATTTGTGGTAAACAATTCTACAGTGTCTTAGGACATACAGCTACCAGTATGGTGATTACTGCTAAATGTATTTTAGTTAGAGTTCTGAGGCTTTTCTTAGTAATATGAATCAGTTGGTAATTTTTAGCTGACTTTCAGTAGCACTAATGTGGTTCTGGGAGCAGGTGGTGAGTGGTGCCCACATTAACGCACAGTGGCACTTTCCTCTCTGTCTGCCTGACTGTCTGTCTGTCAACAGAATTATTTATGACAGCTGTTGGCCCTACCGATCGGCTCCAACCTCCACTGGACAAAACTCTCTCAGAGATCTTACTGGAAGCTTTTACCTGAATCACATTTCCTAGAAATGGTCCTTAGTCAGTACATTTAATCACAATATAAAGACAAGGGAAAGAAACAATGGAAAAGGTTACCAGTCAATTTCCGAAAGCAAATCATGAAATACTGGGTAAACAACCTAAACCTTTGACTCCCTGATAAATGTTTAAGCCTGAAGTACTTAATCAAGATTCCTAAAAGTCTCAGGACTGTTAATTGTATGGTCTAAAATGTCAGATAATAGGGAAGTTGTTGATGTGATGTTCATCGCATTTTCAAAGGAGATGTCTTCAGATGTCTCATCAACAGTCCCAAACTCAGATATTCATATATAAAACCGAGAATATCCAGGAATCCTCACCGTGGAGTCGCTGGAACATGCAGATATTTGGCATTTGTGCTAGGAGAAACTATTAATCACTTATCAATATTGTTGAGTTTTCTAATTCCAGCTTAACCTGTAAGGCACATACTGTCAAGTAGAGCTGAAACGATGAGATGATTATTCTAAACGATTTGCTGCTATTCTTTGTCATATATCATTGTAAACAGAATATTTTAGGGTTTGAGAAATTTGGATGAACAAAACAAGACAACTGAAGATACCAAAGTTGCGGTGGGCTTTCTGTATTTATTTGATGGTTCATAGATTCAATAATTGATTGATTAATTGACAAAATAATCAAGGGATTTATCGATAATGTAAATAAAGTAACAATGAAGTAACAATGCAGTATGAGTTTAATGAACAGCGGGGTGAGGTTGATCTTAATCAATGTAAACAGTATATCTCTATAAATCCTGCAGCATTAAAGAGGACATGACCATTACTTTTCCCAGGGCTTTTTACAGCAGTACATTTCATTTGCTAAACTCAGCTGAAGCCTGTGAACACAGAAGCATGCATTATGAACCTGGCTAAAAATTCCACATTTTGTCCCCAGGTATTTTTGTGCCGATCACACAAAGTGACCAAGCCTTCGGCTGACAGCAATTAAACGTGACGAGATAGTTAACGTGTCCGCTTTTTTGTGTGTGAGACTCATAAGTTGCATAAGCAGGAGTCAGGCTGCCTGATGTCACAACAGCATATTATAAGTTATTATAAACCAGGTAATACTGGCTGACTTTTTGGACAGAAGCCTTCTTCATCAGAGTATAATATATCAGTCACAGAGGATATTTGTCTGCTGAATGAGTTACTTGAGATATTTTAATTATATTATTCTAATAATATTTTTACTTTACTTTCCAGATTTTGATTACTTTGACATGTTCAGGAGTATTTTGAAATTGCTGAACTGCTACTTTTAATTAAAAGACAAAAGAATCTAAATACCTTTTCCACCACTGTTTGTAATTTATTACTGTCAAACCAGCTATTGTGGGCCTGTCAATCAGGCTTCCTGTCTAACCTTGTTATAGTGCTTCACAACATGGGGGTCAGGACAGCCACAAGGGGTCACGAAATGATTAACAGGGGCAGGAAACAAGAAGAAATCTAAAATTTCCTACAGAAAATGATGTTTATTTTGGGGGCTATTCTCCTCTTTGTTTTTTTTCCTAATGTAAACTTTAATTTCATACAGTTTTACAAGCCTCTACAATTATGTGAAACAACTTTACTCAAGCTTTGATTAAACTGCATACAACTGATAGACATCCTTTGAGTGTTTGCCAGTAGACATCTCTTTGCATTAAGGGTTTACAGGCAAAACAAGTTAGGCCTGTTACAGAGCACCAATGCCATGACCTCAATTCCCCCTGATAATAGAAACAGTCTATTTTTACATGTTGTCTTAATTTTTTAACCAAAACACACAAAACTATCTCCACAGATCTTTAGAGAAACAACAACCAGAGAAACAACCAATCACCACAGGACACAAAGAGCAGTAACCCTTCAGTCTGTCACTCTCTGCCGACTCACCAGCGGCTCGGCCATGATGATGCGGATCTTGCGCTCTGACACCGTGGTGAAGTTGGCGAACAGGCTCTTGAGGACATACTCGCCCGGCTTGCTCTCCGGGTCGATGCTTATGGGCATCATGGCCGGGGGACCCTTCTCTCCCTGAGGACAGCAGATTGGAGGGATGGGGGGTTTAGTGTATCCGTTCCCCACGGGTGAGGCTGCGGAAAACGACACAAAAAGCACGAGATGGGAAACAGTTTTGTTAAGACAAACATTGCCAATTCAAGCACAAATGAGTGGGACAGGATCAGCCACAAATCTGTTTAAAAAGAAAGATATCCAAATAGAGTATTACTGAGAAGTTTCCAAACATGGACATAAAGTTCCCAACATGTTGAACATTCCTGAGGGAGACGGTCCAAAGGGCACCGGCTTGCCCGGGTCTGCTCTTTCTTTCCTACTGCTACAGTGAACAGAACACATATGGAAATTAAAACACCATGGCCAGCAGCTGGTGTTTTCATTTCGTACCAAAGATGTCATTGCCCTTTGAGGGAAGCAAAAGTCTTGTGCATGTGACCATTCTTCAGCTAGTGTTATGATGTGGCTCACGTTTAATTACGGATCGCTTGGCTCAGGCCATAAAAACTCTTCAAACTAGCACAACAAGTTAAAATTTACCTCAGCGTTACACTCTGCTGCCTACAGACACAAAAGTGCTAAATATAGTAAAGAACTGCATACAAACATCTCATTAGAACTGTGAGATTTATATTTAGCCTGAAACTCTACAACCTCTAACTGCACCTCACAAACTGCCATAAATCCGATGTGTAAAATATTCAGAGGGGTTTTGGGGCGGACAGAAAAGACTTACTGCCTAACAATGAGAAACATGTTTTCTTCAGCTACTGCATTCTGAGAGTGTAAAAGTGTGTGCATGTAATAAGTAAACAGGACAGAACAGAAATCACACGAGAAGAAGAAAGGTGCAGCCTGCACCGGAACAATCTGTCAATGTCACATATCAAACAACAAACTTTTACTTTTGTTGTCTTTGCTGTTTAATTACGGATCAAAATATGAAAACACTTTAAAAGCCTTGTTAAAAACTGGTTTAATTAGAGCTTAGTAGGACAAAACACCCCAGCCTTGCCCTTGTTGCATATTTGTGCAAAGTGCCACTGACATATTGAGATTTCTCTGAGACTACAATGTGAAACGTTGACTGGCTATATTAATTATTACTGAACTAGCTCAAGGTGGCCAGGTTCTAACACTTAATCACAAATGTGAAGACATCTGAAGAATGTTTTGAAGGATTTATCTTTAAAAACTATCTTTACATCTTTAGCTTCTGTTAATGTGTATAGAATCAACAAGTATCCGGTAGGCCTGCCCATCATGTTTAAGCACAACACATGCAGACCCGATGAGCCTTGAAATGTAAGAAATGTAATTTATGTTCATGCAGTCAAGTTGTAACAAGACAAAAACCTGCAGGGTGTTGTTAAACAGAGGAATCAGATCACTGGTTATTTAATTGAATTACTCCTGAAGTCTGCCAAAACAGGAATCCAAAGCAGAAACATCAATTTTCTTGCAGATCAAAGATTGATAGAATAAAAAACAGCTCTAATGAATTGGCTAAACTGCTTTACTCAAAACGACTACCTCTTTAAAAGGTAGTTGGAGGAATCTGCAAACAAGTGCACACAAGTGAATGGAGAATTTAGATTTTACAGCACATGTTGGGCAGAGCAGAAACAAAATAAAGAATCTGAGCAAACCAGCATTTTTTTTAGAGGCTGTACAGTAAGAATATGCAGCTCTGACAAAGTTGCACAAGAGATGCTGGAGAAACGCTGTGGTGCCACTTAAAAAATCTCCTTCTTCAGATCTGTTCAGGACATGAAGCGTTTGAATATCTTTCAAGGAATGGCCAGCATGTGTGACGATCTCGTGTGGCTTTCAGAACATGCTTCCCTCACTCGTGCCAGCTCAGCACCTACCCAGGCCCTTGATGAAGCTGATGACGCTGGCCTTACTCCAGCACACAGCGGTCCCATCCATAGTGGGGAAGGAGGATATGGTATCCAGGTTTGTCCTGAATCAAGACAAATGCTTGCTAGTAAAATCCACCAACGTCCATGTCTTGTGTGTCAGCTGGCTCTGTCCTGCTGGGCATAGTTTCCATGGCGCACGGAGCCAACGACGGGTGTGTTTTAAAAAGTGGGAGTAGTGTTTGGTACGGGAGACCACGCAATCTCTAGATCTCCCGCTTTCTCTCTCTCTCTCTGAGCTGCTTCTGCTCTGGCTTCCTCTAGCCTTGTGACCAAGCGGTGCCTTCCAAGAGTGAAGGTCAGGCAGGAATTTTTAGCTGACGCACAGCACATTGATGAGGTCCAACATGCTATGGTGGCATAGTTATGTGACTATATTTATCCCGGGGTACACACTATACTGACAGAGCAGCCCTCCCCTTTCCTCCACCTCTGTGATCCTAAAGCACGAGGCACAGACCACCAGAGTGTAAACACCATTCTTGATCAGGGCCTGCACACTTCACTTCAGGCTATTTTTTTAAGAATTCAAGTCATTAAGGCAAGTTAGTAAAATATCAGATTTTTGGTAACTTAACAGCAACAGAGAGCTTGGATGCAAACACATTTAATTTAGCGAACATTTCACAGGGCACAACATGTTATGTATAATGAAATCGACATATTATTTTGTCAATGACTTCAACTTGATGATGAAGATGGGACGTGAAGAAAGCCACCAGTGTGCATATCAAGCCCTTTCTGTTGCTCTGGGCGCTGTGCGAAGACTCAAACGCGACATGTGACTCTGCAAACAAGGAGCTCGGGCACAGTGTGCATTACATCATCGCCATGCTGGAAACACCCTGAGCATGGTGGTGCTCCCTAGAGGACAATGCAAACAGGCTAACAAGTGTCTCTCTTGCACACACGTACAAAGAATCCAGTTCCCTATATGCATCCACAGAGACAGTCCCACTGAGTAAACAACCACTTTAGCAGTCGTTTGTGAATAGAGTGGGTGGATATTTAGATACCACTGACCTCCATAACTTGACTAGAAATTCCAATGTCAACACAGACTATTGGGAGCACTTTGTCCAGCTGCTGTGAGAAACATTGACTCTGCATTTCTGTGAGAGACTAGTGGGCAATACCAGCTTTGAAATTGCAAAACATTACTATTTAATCTTTTCCTCCACCACTATACAGTATGTATATATTATAATTTCAGGCAGTGAATGAAGGGATACTGTTCTTAGGTGCTCCACTAAAGTTGGGTGCTAATAAAAACATTTGCGTCATGTAACGTAATAACTGCGAAGATTATGTCGCCTGGTTTAGATCATAAAGTATTAGGTCAAACAACCACAGTTCCTCTTAACAACCAGATGTACCTGACTATAACTGTATTTCCATATTAAAATCAAACCAAATAAGTCACTAGAGCTTAAATTTAATCTATGACTTTAAAATAAACCCTGTAAAAGTTCCACAACGATTGCTGCAAATCTAATGGAATGCTGCCTGGAGTTGAATCTGAGCTATTTTTGCTGCAATATTTATCGAAATAAGAGGCAACAGCTGGAGCCAATGGAGCAACAACCTCCTAATATCACAAGTTCACAGTTTGAGTGTCTCAAAAAAGAAAAAACATTGGGGAGAGTGGAGAGAGTGAGAGAGTGATTACAGACCTCTCTGAAAAGCAGATTAAAATGTCAGTCTCAAACTATTGACCATCAGCCCTATTTTAGCAAGCTGACATCATGCTGGAAACTGCTGCCTGCTGTGAGAGTGCGTTTCAGGCCATTTATATAAGTCCCTGTCACACCCGCATCTGTCTCTTCCAACTAAACGGAAGGGATTCACAATTTTCTTCACTGGTGAAAAACAAATTTTCAGCTCCTGAAAAACAGAATATGTTCCCACGTACTCACCCCCATTTGCACAAAGTTAAAACATTAGTTATTTAAAAATATTCTCAAATGTGACACAAAATACGACTAAACTAGACACAATGTTAGCATAATTTAATTTTTATTTGTATTTTATAACATAAAATAAATGGCAACTGAAGGGAACAACATGTTTGACCACTCATCAGGAGGGCACCGCTGTGCTTGGCTCACTGCAGCTCATCTCGTGCTCTGATTGGCTGATAGTGGACCGGCCTTCAGGCAATTTGAACACCAGACCTGATGCCTCTGCTGCACAATGCCAGTTCTGTGCTGCTGGTTGTCACTGTTTTATTAGAGCAAGACACTCTGACTTGTGAGAGACCAGTGTTTTAAAGGCCTTGACTTTGTTTACATTGTGGTCACTGCACAAACAGTATCAAAGAGACAGACAGCAGGGGAACACATATTGTTGGGTCCAGGCACCTATTCAAATTTAATCAATTCTTATATCTAAAAAATTATCTTCTGATATCAGCAGACAATGTGTTCTTTTACATTATTTTTTATTAACTACACTGTCTCTATTGCCATTTTAAGATTTATTGTGTAACAGCTCATGTAAATGGGAGCAGAGAGATGAGATTAAGAGACCACATATTTAATGAAAATGTTAAATGCATAGCCGTTGGTCGCTGCTGATACAGTACAATGACTGTCTGTGCCTTTATCAGCAAAGTGACCCACTCTGAGGATTATGCAACATCATCAGGAGATGGCTCAATGTTGAGAGTGAAGACAGGAACAGCATGTTCTATGGTATCTCTTTACATTCACGTTCAATAGATATAAACATGCTACTACATTACCTGGAAGGTGCAGCTGACTTGCTAGTATAACTCACTTTAGATTTTAATTTCATTGGTCAGATATGCCATTAGTTCCGAAGGGAGACCAAGTTTATAGTCTACCTCTCATATCTTACATAAAACAGAATTACGCCATGATCAGATGAAGAGAGGCATCCTATCCCATCCTCATGGGCCCGATGGAAGGCAGTGAAGCTGTGAGCTCTGCACAGACTATGCAACCAAGCTGAACCTCCACTAATCCTATTACTGTGTCCTCGCACTTAATAAAAGCTATTTAGCCTCTGTCACAGACCCACAGACTAAAGTAAAATAAAGCTGGAACTAACAGAGAAGCAGCAGACATGAGATGCTGAATTCCCATCAGCAGAACGTATAGCACACAGGTTAATCTGAGTTATGTTAACAGGCAGTTAATATTTTTTACAGTGTAATATGAGGAACTTCTTCTTAGCTAATACCTCTTGCTACTGTAGACACTTTGAGTTATGTCCCTGGCTGTTGCTATGAGACAACTGAAAACCATTTTGAGTGAGGTGCTGTGTTGCTAAAAGTACGATCCTTCCAAGTTTGGAGCAGCTGGTGTGCTGAACAATAAAATCACGCTTAGCTCAATCTGCAACATGCAACAGCACATCCCCGTTCATGGACCACAACATGACAAAGAGGCTATAAAGTCAGGCTCCCAGTAGAGCTAGAGCCTCAGTCAGTCATGCAGCTCAGTCAGCTGAGTACAAAAACCACAACAAGAGACAAACTGCTACTCACTGCCGCTCCACGATTTCAGCAGGGACTTGATGCTGATTTCAAAGAAGCCTGAGTCCTGCTGGCTGGCCATGGCTGCAGCTTCCTGTTGAGTGCCCCCCCTCTAGTTGTGGATTCCCTCCAGTAGCAGCAGCAGCAGCAGCTGAGCTAGGACCAGCAGGTAGCGCCTGCTGACACCTCTCTGTGACGCACACAATGCTGTGCTGACGAGACCCTGAGAAAACACACTAGCACGACTTTACCCCTCCTCTTGTGTCCTGTCCTTGGCTATCAGCCCTCTCTCTCTCTCTCTCTCTCTCTCTCTCTCTAAAGCTGTGGCAGGCAGTGGGCGGCAATGCAAGCTCCCTTTAAATAACTGCGCGGAGGCTGAGAGTGCAGGAAGCAATCCTCTTAGTGGAGTGCAGTTAATAATAACTACTGTTTGTCTGCGTGCAGGGCCTGATAATGATGACAGTGCTGGGCTTGTGCGTCTTTCAGCGTGACTGGGAGCATCTGACGGGCTGCCACCACTGAAAGAGGAGACAGAGAACGCGGGAAGTATGACACATTACAGGGAACATCTGGGAGGACAGCAGCAAGCAGACGGGTATCTGCATGGGATCAGTAAAAACCCTTTTACACCAATTGTTGTTATTATCATCATTATAAGGGGGTAAATTATTAGTTACATTTTTCAATTATCTAGCCATTATTTTTATCTTAAAAGGATCAAATACTAGAGAAAACTTTCCTAGAGCCAAAAGTAACCTATTTAACGTGCTTATTGAAAAACAGTTCAAACTCAAAAGGTATTTTAAAATGGTTTTTTTTAAATAAAATAAAACCCCTAATTTCTGTGGTTTGCTTTTCCTGGATGCATGTCGTCAACCACATGGACTATAAAACACATCCTCCAATCCCCCTTCCTCTGCTGCCTCTCAGCACTCTTAGTATAATCCTATCAGAACTCTGTCTGTCCATCAAGCGACAGCCACTTGACCTTCATTACATAATACACTCTGTGATGGAGAAGCCATCACTGGTTTCAGTGTTTGGTAAACACATATTTCAGGGCCCGAGGCGTCCTGACTCCCCCAGACAGCCCTGTCTGGATGCTCCTGTGGTCGTACAGGACATTTTTGTTTTGTGCACTATAACATAGCGGGCAGTATGTTTGTGTGCAATCCCACCCTGCTTCCCACAGCAGTGACTTTGTTTTTATTTTGGCACCACTAAATAAACCACTGTGTACAAAAGTGCTCTTGTGACTTGTGCCATGGTTTTTGGGGGGTTGCTTTTCCAGCTCGTCACGCTTCCTCCTTACACACTCTTTCATTTTGCCACGGCATAACAGATTAACACTCCAGGGAATGGCATAAGAGAGCTTTCTTTTTTAAATATGTGAAGAACAAGACTGGTGGCAATGTGTGCACTTTGCAGAGCAGTTCTGCTGGATATGCTAATAAAGATGCTGCATCTATGAAATCTGCATTAAAGGAAAAAGGCTGCAAGTAAAGATTTCATTGACTAACTTTGACTATATTTGTTTTATTGGAGTAATGTCATAACAATGCAACAATTAGCAATACAACAGCATATTGAAGAATAAATGAAAGAATAAATACTGGGACAGTGTGTGGACACTGAAAAAGCACTGCGTGGCTTTGCGTTGAGGTTGCTATGAATACTGCAACTATTACATTAAGAGAGCAGCTCTCACAGTTTATGTAAAGTGGTGCTGACACTATCACAACTCACAAGGTGATAATATATTTGGTGACAATCTCACTCTCATGTTACTACTATTCATACAAATCCATGTTTGCCTTCTCTTATTGCTGAGTTCATCTACAATGTCTTTTTAATCAAATAGAGCACAAACTACAATCAGTTCCACCTTTTTCTGTTCAGAAACACACTTTTCTCCTATTGCATGCACTTTATGCCATCCTGTTTGCAGACAAAACCTGCTTCAGATCTGTACAAAAATGAACACAAATAATAATAAGGAATACAACATTTGGCTAATTATGGGAAATTGCTTGGCCTATTATGGTCACATCAAAACACTTAATTACAGGGATCAGCCCAAATGATTCTTTAAACACTAAACAAACACATTTTACTTCCCAGACTTATCCATCTGTGACAATCAAAAAAGATTTTTTTCAACAAGGCTGCTAAACAGGGGGAAAAAAAGATAAAGTAGAGGTGGACCGATGGAGAGGTTCAGTTTGTTTTTTTTAAACGGAAAACCCCAACCACACTGTGGGTTCCTCTAATAATATTAAAATATGAAAAATCACAACAACACGTGCAGCTGTGTCAACTCCATAAAACTTGAATGGATAACAGTGAAATGACTGGTGTCCTATTAACTAAGGGTCCCACACTGCTTAGACACAGTAGTAAAATAGTTTACATGAACGGACTCCTTCCTCCTGGTTACAAAAATGCAACTAATCCCAAACAGTGACAAACGCTTGAGAAGCAGTAATAACCTGTCTATTGGACTTGTCTCTCAGAGAGATTTGAGGTGACTGTAATGGAATGCCATGAAGCTGGCTGTACACTTTCACAGATATCTAAACTGTCAAAGCAGATCAGAAGACTAATGAATATGCCAGAAAAAGACAACTCGATGTTTGCTTCACAACCAGGAGTGCATGTCATGAAAACATCCGACCTAATGCCACTCTGAAGAAATCTAAATATGATGTTTACGGTGTGACACCTTATGTGGATATCTCTGAACTTGTCGACATAACTGCTGCCAAACATTTCAACATGAAAGCACTGAACGTCTGCTGGCAGCCTGGATAGGATCACTGTCACTTCTTAAGATGGAAGCCACTTCAGTAATACTCTCATACTTTTTTGGTTCGCACGCCTGTTTATTGCCAGCTTCGCCAGCAGCCAAGTTCAGTCTCGAAGCAACACGTGTAAAAGACCAACAAATCAGAAATCCATCGCTGATTACGAAAACGACTATAAAAATGTTTTCCTCAATTAGGCTTTAGTTGAGCGAAGGCTCTGACACATGAAGCACTTATTAAAAGCATTATCAAGCTCTGATGAAGTTGAGGAATGTGAGGTATGTCTGTCTAGTTCAGCCATCTTTGTGGTTATCAAGCTCAAACACTTGACTCCCTCTTATTCTTACTGTCTAGCCCTGGTGCCCCTACTGCAGTTTCTTCATCTCCTTCTCTTTTCTGCTCACATGTTCTGGTCTTTAATGTTCCTATTTTTTATTTCAAGTCCAAGGACCAAGATCAGATGCAAAGCTGATTTGTGACATTTGTGAGCTCAGATACATTATATCCAAATTTTTGCAATGAACTCTCCCACAGTGTGACTCCATTATTAACAATCCATCAGATGCCTAGGTAACTGTGACAAATTCAATGTGGAGGTGAGGCATTTTACAAAGTGATGACAGTAGTAGCTGAAATGCCGACATTGCCTCTGCACCACATTCCACATCCAAAATTAAAAAACTGAATTCTTGGGGCAACTGCCACAGCTTCTCAGAGTCAAAGCAGTACCTACTTTCAAGAATGGTGGGTCTCTTCTTATGGCGCATCTTTTTAAACTTCCCTCTGAAGTCCCTGGGTGGGAATGGATCCAGAGGTAAGTTGGCAAGGCGCCCCAGGACAACCTCATCCAGCCCCTCAGAGCAATCCGTCTCACTCTCAGCCGTGTCTCTCAAAGCACTCTCCTCTAAAGACATGTTGGATGGCAGGGAGCCCACAGCTACTTCTATCATTCTTCCAAAAGAGTCATTTGAAGATGTGCCAGCTTTTCCCCTCTTTCTTTTTGTGTGAAGTGTTTATTTTTTTCTCTTCCTTTTCCTTCCTCACAAACTTAGTTGTTTCTCTTGGTCGAGCAGCAGATTTCTGCTGTTCAGAGATGCCGCCAGAGCTGTCAGCTTCGGTCTGCCAATGTGTTTTAACCCTTGCACTTGTCAGGGCAGTTCAGCAAGTTACAGTAACATTCATGAATTGGGCAGGTATTGGATTACTTAGACAGCCCCTCCTCTTTTCAGCAAAAAGGCAAGAGGCAGAGAAGAGAGAAGCAAAGTCATAACTAAAGAGGGAGTGAGAGGGAAAGAGAGGACGCTCTGACAGCTACAACATCTCCGCCTCCTGTATGCCCATGAGGCATTCCTGAGTAAATATCCTGTATTTGTCTTGGAGTCTACACATCAAAGTGTAAACAGACATGTCTTGCCTCTGGCAGTGTTAATGAGAAGCAAACTAATTTCTTTAATAATCATGTACTCGTTACCAGCATGGGAATATTTAATAACTCCTCTTCACAAAATCTGAGATGTTTGACAGAGAAATACATCCTCCACATGTACTGTTGAAAGTCCACACTGGTTCCATCAGTTCAGTACTTATTCCCAGCACTTTCTTCCAGTATCCAGTCCCCTGTGTTGTCTTCCCATTGCGTCATTATCTGACGTTTATGGCTGGCGTCATTGAGGAAATTAGTGAAAGGTGTGAAACCATCAAGTGAGACGTAAATCCAGAGAAACATTCACACAGATTGCAGCTTACGCTCCATTCAGTCTTTTTCAACCACTGAAGTGAACACTCACTGGACACACCTACCACATGAACCAGTTTTTCCTAGTCTGACCTACATCAGCAATACAAACACCCTGTGTATGTAAGTGAAGTGAAGGCGTTTTCTGTTTTAGGAAGAAACCACAGCCAGAACATGGAACAACCAGTCTATAGACTCTTGTTTTGCAAGTTATTAATATGTTTTTTTAAAGAATTTGTGATGGAGAAAGAGAAATATGTGGCCAAAACTGAAATGAACACCCAAACATGACTAACTGCGTGGCTGACTGAGGATTCAGAGCTGAATAATGTAAAAAAAAAAGCTGCACAATAGGGAGCCCCTGGCAACAGGTTTTTCTTCAATCTAATGAGTCCAGGAGAAATTTCACTTTTCATCCACCTGTCAGAGAAAAAGGTAGCCTAAAGACAACTGTTTCAATTGAATGCTTCTGCAGCAGCACACATGACAAAACTGTCAAAAACAACAAAGTACATTTATCTTGTTTCGACCACTCCTGCAGTCGGAATTACAATTACCTATGAGCCTGGTCGTGACCTACTTTAAGACGTCCTACAGGACAACAATAATAGTGTTGTCATAGTAAATACGCAAAGCAAAGACATGTCTTCACAACATCTAAAGACTAGCTTTCTGTTTGGACTTTAAGGACATGATCACAAGTCAGTAGAACAACAATAGCATACACTAATGTAAATGAAGTGAAGATTTTAACTTTGTGTTTGACTTTTTAAGATTTTAACTTGTAGTTTGGCTTTTTCTTTCATCATAAACTACCATGTGTACTACATCTTGTACCACTTATATGTCTATCTGTCAGCATATTCATGTTTAGTTTGTTTTTAAGTATTTAATCTCTGAAGATTTCAAATATTTCAAGAACTTATGACAGAGGCTACTATACAGTAATATATTATTACTGTAAATAACATGAACTACCAAAATATGTTCTAGTAATAGTGCACCCTCTAGTGTTCAACACAAATATACTGACAAGTGATACCATAACTTCAGCTCAGCTTACACACACACACACACACACACACACACACACACACACGCACACACACACACACACAATATGCAGTTACTTGCTTGCTGATTATATTAACAACCTGGATCTGGCTAAAACATAAAGGATAAAACAAAAAGTAGATTAGCAATAAAACAGCCTGTAGGCCTTATGCACTTTGTAAATAAAAGTCAATCTAAAACTACAACTTACACTGTACTGTTGTTAACAATACACTTGTTAACTGCTTGTTAACAATAATAGCTTCAGTACTTCTAGTTGTCAAGTCTGAAAAACTGAACCAATGACAAGTTGACTGAAGTTCAAATTAAATCTAGAACTGCAACGATTCCTCGATTAATTGATTAGTCGATCGGAATTGTTTTTATCACCAACTATTTTGATAGTTCGATTTTGATTAATCGTTTCTGTCATTTCAAGCAAAAATGAGCAACATCTACTACAAACTGTGAAATCGTCTGGTCTGTTCCTGGACTGAGAATTGAGGCCGGAGTCGGCACGGCCAGCGCTGAAACCAACACCCTCCAGCAGGGACAGAAGGCTGTTTCCATGGTGAGACACATTTAGATTTGCACAGGCAGAGCAGAACATGATGAATAATAGATAGATATCAGGCCCTAATGTTAGCACAAACCAGCTGAAGGTTAATTTCAGCTATGCTCATGGACTATGGAATAGCACATTCATGCAACAAGTAGACAAACACAGTGCGCTGTGGGAACTGATGCTGGATACAGACAAGTAAAGTTACGTAACCCACTTTCTGTGAAGCTACTGTCCAGAGTTCTGTTTAAACATTTACAAATCTCTTGAATGCTAAGAGGAAGGATTTTGCATGATGACGACTTAACACAACATGGGATCAACAACTTTTTCAGGTCAGACATGCCACATGGCTCCTGATCTTGGCCATTTTTACTGAGCCACATTTTACATATACAACTTAACGTATCAGGTAGGGATTTCAGCATTCACAGAAAATTATCCAATTGGTCACCTGTTCCCTACACAGTTCTGGGTCTGGGTTGGGTCAACACACATAAGGACCATTCAAGGGCTGCAAATAAGTCTGCACCTGCACCTGTTCCCTGCTCTGCCTGCCTATTATCAACCTGTGGAGGGAGGGGCTTCATACTGAACACATGCGGCCACTGTGGCCTGGTGAGGTGAACACCGTGCATATCTAGTTACAGTGAGGTGATTATGTTCTTATGCATTGTGTATCAATAGGATTGCCTCGCTTGTGGGAAAAAACTCACTTATTTATTACTTCTGATGAATATTTGAGTCTTTGCCTAATGTCAGCAGCAATATATTGGGTTAAAAATATCATGAAGTATTATAAATTTTTTTGGGTTCACATCAACATGCACAATGAGTATGAGTTTCACTGGAGTGAAATACTGTCAAGTCAGTTCCAGTCAATGCTATTTATGGAGCACTTCTGCTTTGTTCCGTTTGTTTTGCAGAAATAGTACCAAACAAAATAACTATGTCAACTCAAGCTGTGTGCAGAATCTTCATTTATAGAGCGTGAGAATCTCCTCATAGATGATAGATCTGTAGACACAGACACAGTTCTTCAAACGTTGATGATTCAGAGAACAGAGGATCGCCAATGACTTTTTAAAAGAACACATATCACAGAAATTAGACAACTAAGCACCATCCAGACATCCACCAGAAGTTGCCAGAAGACTGCAGTCTATCCCAGCATGCACCAGGCTAGAGGGTACACCCTGGGCAGGTTGTCTATAAAACAATAAGTTATAGACTAACAGATTCTCACTCACACCTATGGAGATGATCATGATATCACCTGCATGTCTTTGGACAGAACACCTGCAAACTCCTGTTACCCACTTGATCATGCAACATACTGTTTGGATCAACAAATTCATCAAAACATTTTCTTTCATTTAAATATTTGTTTCCCAACACCAACACATCACCCACTTAACGTGGATTTTACGGATGTAGCTAAAGGTCAGAGGTTACTCAGTGTGCTACAGCATACAGTGGAACACAAAGCACGTCCTGCTTAAAGATTAACCTCACTGCAACTTTCGGTTTTGGACAGCATGTTTCACACAAATGGACTTTGGAATTAAATGCGTTAAGTTAAACGGAAGTACTGTTTTCTTTTTATTAAAAAAAGTGGCTCAACTAAATTTGGCGACCCCCCCCAGTTAGAACGTATTTCCAATAAAGGCTCCTTATAGATCGATTTCTCAAAATGCGATTTAACACGAATTTACCTCCACTTTAGAGCACTTACAGCGACCAGACTTTCATTTAAAGGCTGTGAAAGGCCTCTGAACAAAACACAGCGAAAACAAACACTTATCCTCTACGCTTGAAAACAACACAGTGCTGCGCCGAAAGATGAACTGCAGAAAAAAAAGCGAGAACTTCAGGAGACTTGTCAACAGTTGAAACGATGATAAATACCTCCGACTAACAGCAGGTACGGTTATTTTGCTTGCTCCATCTCCACTTGCGAAGTGAGTCCAAGTTTCAGCCTCCGCGTCCCTCCTGGTGATCCACTTGTTCGGATGCACTCGTCCCTCTCGGTCTCCCTCCATCAGCTCTGCAGAGACAGGCCCCGCCCACAGGAGCCACCCTGCTCACGTCGTCCTGAATGTCCTCCTGAATAATGAAAAAACATGCAAAGCAGTGGCTTCCTTGAGGCTGCATTGTGGCCTGGCTCCTGGCCATGCCAGCCTGCATTCAAACACACCTGCTGCCCCGTGGTCAGTTTGACAGGGAGCCTGCAGGATAAAGCCACAGTAAGTACCACAGAATATGTCAGTCGAGGCCGTAGCAGCAATGTACTGGCGTTGAAAATATATAACGCAGTTTTACAACTTCTACTGTGGTGTTCACAAGAGTCACTAGAACACGGTACACTTTTTCATATGGAACAAAAATCTATTTTAGGTGTTTTAAAAATGTATATGAATTCCAGAAATTCCTAAATAAAAGTTGTGTAAATCGTTATAAAAACTAATAAAATAAAAAGCCTAGCAAATTTATTTCACATTTTTGTATGTAAACCTTTTCAGCTGCTTTGTATTTCTATGTAATCAACAAATTTCTATTTATTAAAATACATTTGACTATATATATATATATATATATATTTATTTATAGGGACAGGTAATAACATGGACCAATGTCACATACCACTGTGTTTATAGGCTTGTTTTCCACACTTGTCTCTTTGTGGGCCCTTAAACAAATGCATAAACAAATAACATGAAAATGTAATATCAATACAAAACACAAATAATGTTGCAATGAAGATACCATAAAAGCTGACACCTGATCATTCATGACTATGACTGATCCCTTGTTAAAAGCTGTTTCAGAAAAGATCCACATACATTGTCCACATACTGAGTAATATTTGCATATCTGCTACAACTATATAATACTGTATATACAGAACTGGTATAGAGGTTGGCTAATAGAGTTCCTACCTACCATTTAAATTCTACATTTTAGTTTTTCTTCCTTCCACACATTTGTTAAGTGGTTGCAAAACAAATCAATAAGAGAGGAACACGAAATAAGAAAATAATGTTGGTGACAGAATTCAGGGTATTTGCTCCACCGTAGCTTTGCCTCAAACAATACAATATGGAAGAGTTACTTTTTATCTGCAAATGCAATATGAGTAAACACATACAGGATAGGATGTGTATTAGATTGATGTGTACAGTGAGTGGGACTGTCGCTGTAAACTTCCAGTGAATTAATTTGATAAGGATCCAGCAGATGGCGTCAAAGAACTTGATAAGAGTGGAAATAATATATAGAAGAGGTGGTGAAGAGCAGCACTACTGAGATTTATGTTTGGAAGAGATTAAACTTGAAAAGTCCAGGAGAGAATGACTTTCAAAGAGATGACAGAGGAAATATAAGTACACATATTACAATCTGACAAAAAGTCATGTTTTAAGTTTACAATGGGGCATCAAACGGCCACACTTCTTGGGAAAATACCATTCACAAATATCTCTCTTGGCTCTAACAGATGCGTCAGAAGTTAAAATTTAAGATCTATATGTTGCTTTTTGAAAAAGAATCGTTGTGATGTGTGAACCCAGAGCCTCACAGCTGTTGTTAATGAGAGCAGATACCTCAGACATCACTGTTTTAGCACTCAGGGAGGGCATGCTACTGATTCAAGATGATAGCATGCCCAAGAGCTCTGTCCAGACCAGAACAACAAAATTGCTTTGTCAACTGTATACACACACCAGGGCTTGTCACAATTACAGCAGAGTTCTACAGTGCTGGTGAGTTATAGAGCACCAGGTGCTCTGCAAGACAAAACATAAAAAAACGGATTTCTGAATCATGTTTAAAGAACCATTAAATAAACAGACATGTGCATGGAAATAACTGTGGTGTTCTGATAAAACTAGCATGCATGCGACTTGAATAAAAAGTAGCAGTGATGCAATGCAATATGATTTTATAATTAAGCTTTAGGAAGTGTTTTCCTGTGTGTTTCTTCTTCTAAATTAGCCAGGTGTTCTTGGCTGCAACATACTGGCTGTGGTGATAATCCTGCCAGACTAGCCATCAATGAAATGACACATCAGTGCTGCAGCACAACAGAGAGACAGAATTCAAACAGTACCTCAGCGCTGCAGTTTTAAGTTGATCCAAGTGCCCCTTTCTGGTTTCTTCAAGAAAAAGAGAAAACCCAGAATAAAGGAGGATGTGGATGATTGTCACAGAACAGCTCCTTGATGTACATGCAGGTAGTTTTCAGCTCAGATGAAAGTATACAAATCAATTATATAAAGCTACCATAAACCCTCATGTGAAAGCCAGACCCACACAGAAATGTATAAAATCACATTAGCCACATCTTCCTCAAAGTAAGTCGTTCCACTTAGGGGTGTAGGTTCAATGCCATCTTGACATTTTTAGGGGTATTCTGTGGCTGCTGATACTCCTGCAGCAACTCCACATAGGGGGATTTTTTACAATAATATGAAGTTTTCAGCTTGGAACCTGCCCCACAGCTGAAAGTCTGAGGCATCATGACCTTTAATCCATGCTCTGACTCTTTTAATGGAGAATACAGGTCTGCCTTTTAAACCTTTGAATAACAGCACAAGAGATCAGTCCACCACAGAGGCGGCTGCAGAGTGAGAAGGCACTGAAGCGGCAGGTCAGAAGTGTGGATCAAAGCTCTCATGTCTTGCAGAGATGCTTTGACTGCATGCATAGGGGAGGTGCCGCACGATTCCACAAACAATATTGATGTGACCGCAGATGAGCTGTGCGGCTTCAGTGAACTCTGTTAAGTATTTGAACAAGGACACATGGTGACGTTTTGGTGCCAAAGTCCTATAATGGATGTGTTCTGTTAGATTAGATGGATGATGTGTCAGGTTTGTCTGTATTTTAGGAGTATGATCTAGATTCAGCCAGCAGTTATAAAACTGCACAGAGTTTGTCTCATAATTTGAATTACCATCAACAGTGAGTAACAAAAAGCACCAATAACATTGTTCAGATAATTGGAGTGGACTGAGGTATTTGTAATTCTTGCAGAGGAGAAACTTGGCACAAGTAACAGTGGTTTCTTGGAGAGAAGCTTGAAAGCAGCAGGTGATGTTGTTGTTAGTGGAGAGGAGGACATTTTGGTAAGAGGTAAGAGTGGATATGTATAAAGACTAAACTTCACAGCTACTTGGAAAAGCCAGAGATTTATGTCTGGTTTTAACTCTGACAAACAGCTGGTCAATGCACTAATGGTTTTCACACAGGTGGGGAGTGAATGACATCCTATAGGATTTGCATACAGGGTCTGAAGAAGTGTAAAGATGCCAACTTACACCCCTGATGTTTTTATACCAACATCTTAAGGGCTAAATACTCAAGCAAGCCTTTCAATCACTGGTTTTTGAACCATCTCCAAAGACTCACTTGGCAAGCTGACAGCTCCAAATGGCAGCAAGAAGCAACCCAGAATTCATGTAACATCAGTAACCTGCACACAGCATGCTCATGTTTACTAACCCAGGCTGTGATTGCTTTATGCGAAAAGATACCAAAGGGATGAGAGAGGCAAAAGATCTAATGAGACCAACCTTCGCTGAATGTAACAGTCACTAACTTGCTGTTTGTATTTTGCTTCTAAATGTGGTTCAGGGTCACACTTAGCAGGGGCTGCATGCTCTTCTCCACTGCAGCCCTATTTTCTTAATCCATGCTGCTAAAACAGGTGTATTTTCCCATTAATATCTTGCTTAGTCTGGCATTAAAGCTATTCTGCCACCCTCATTATGGACTCTAATGCCATCAGAGCAAAGGCATGTTTATTGGGGATATCAAGACTATTTGCACATGAACAGATATGATCAATGCAAAAATAGTGAAACTGCAATGCATTCTGTAGATGCAACCAAACTTGAACTCCAGTAATACTCGCCTCCTACATTAATGCATGCATTCTCCATCACACCAGTGGTCATATTTTCCTTCAGTGAAGGGACTGAAATATAAACAGAGAGGTCAAGGAGGGAGGTGCGAAAATAAAAGATAATATATTGTAATATTCAGAGAGACCAGTTACAATTGACTTAAGTGCAAATCAGGAGCTGGCAGCTTTAGCTACAGCCATGATTTCCTTTTATGCACAGCTAGCCACTTGGCACACTGTGCACGGCACACTGCAGCCCCAATGCACTGCTCAGCTAAGAGGTCTTTAATGGGTTTTTCTTTTAGCAACAAAACCTACTGCCACTTGCTGGCCAGGACATCAGTAGAGTCACACCTGTCTTGTTTGAACAGGTCAGCGATTCACACACAATAAAGTAGCCTCGCGTGACTTGTACGAAACTTGTAGCGTTACACCCTTAATGTTAGTTTTCAAGGAGTAGTGATAACTGGATGTGCAGATGTTTTTCTACTTGTCTACCTGAGGGCAAGGCTTAAAAATACACATCTGTCAGGTTCATGACTTTAAGTGCATATATAGTAGCACTGTTATTAATAATAAGCAGTACATTGTGCCAGCATCAACTATGTTTCCTTGGCTATATGATTATGTAGGCTTCTGGAGATGAATACAATACTTTTATATCTGACATATGATGGATCTGTTCAATTTCAATGTTTTCCATTGGTGGCTACTTTGGGCATTGTCATTTTTTATTAGGAATGAATGAGGCAGGGTTGTCAAACTGTTAAAATAATGTTATTTAGGTGAGTGATTACAAAGACTGTAAAAAGAAATCAGTCACTCTACTGTAAACTTTAAAGATGACCGATTGCTACCTCACTGCTGTTGGGCTCATATCATTACTTTTAATAAATATAAAGACCTTTACATCCCCATGTCTGATTCTGGCTTAATCAGATGCAATGAATCTGTGATTTTGCATTTGATCTTTTTTTGACCTTGATGTTTTTGTTGTTGGTATGATGGCTCTGTAATTCATATTGACTGCTCCATGTGTGAGGAAGCAAAAATAAATAAAATTATACTAAATTAATATGTATTTATATTGAGAATAGACATGGATGTGAAAGCAGCTCGAGCATCTGTGTGTGTATGAACAGCATCAGCCTCACTGTTAAGACTCTATGGGAAAGCAGAGGTGAGTACTGCGTATCATTTTCGTGGAGCTGATGCTCCAATTCATCACCCCCTCTCTGTCTGGTTTCAATCTGTCCTCTACCTTCTAATCTCCCCCAGGAGGGATAGCAGGCCTGGGCCTGGCACAATAGCGTGCAAGAAGGCTGCTTGTTTATCTTTGATTTTATCAACAATCTGCTTCTCTCTGGAAAAAATAACACACCAAGAGATGACACAGCTTCAAGTTATGAGGCTGCTGTTAGAAATACCATTCAAAATTTGGAGATAAAAAAGAGCATGCCCAGATGGGTCTATGAAATCATTTTGGAAGGAGGTTATTCTTGGGCATGGTATAGCTTCCCAGTAACTATGATGCATCCGCAGAAGGCAAATCTGCCTGGACTCACTATATAACTCTCAATCTATAGGGTGATGTCTTTTATATTGTAAAGGCACCACAGGCAAAACCAGAAACCAAAACTGAGTGACAAACTGTTAAAAATGTCCTTAGAAAGTATTAATACATGGCAGAGAGGGCTCTGATGATATCAAAATGAATCTCTACCCCTACTTTTCACTCCATTGATTGGTAATAACTGCAGAGAGGAGCTGTTGGTAAGCTCCTCTCTGCATGTTTTTTTAGTGTGGCGTGGAATTTGTCCTCTGGTCATCTCCTAAGCTGATTAGTGTGCAGAGATTCAAAGGATGAAGGGCAGTGAGATCAAATCATTAACTGCAGGAATATGTATCACCCTTTTGTGTTTTACATCAATTTGCCTCACATAACCGGATTGGACAATATCAATCAGAGTCTCTATCAGTGACTATAAATATCTTACAGATGCCAACTCGAAACTAATGATATTAAGAGATACATTTACCCACACAGAGTACACATGCAGGGAAGCAAATGCAGATAAATTACACCATATCACAGACAACATATTCTCCATGTCCATACAGTGCTTATAATGCATCTATTACTCACAAACATGACGTGTAATTCCATTTCAGGAAACAAATGATATTTCGGAACTCCATATATATATTGCAATAAGTTGTCTCATATTTCTAACAGTGCAACATCGTCTCCCATTAACACAATTAAATACATTGCTAATTACATGTGTGATGTTTTTTAATAATGCTCTAGATAAGTAGTGTAAACACCCAGCAGACAATGACACCATTCAATCCAGGGGTGACTGCAAAACAATAAAAATCCATTACAACTTTGGTAAAGCAATCATGTCTGGGTGAAAAGGTTGACACAAGCAATAAGCACATGCTTACTTGCATCCAAACTTTGTTTGCTTTTCCCTGTTCTGTGATTACGGTGAAATGCAAAGTCAAGTGTCAATCAAAAATGCTATAAGATTGTTAGCCATGCTAGTGACGTGGCTCTGGGATGGCAGTGTGGTGATCGATCCGCCGCTTTGGTTCAAACTGAAATATCTAATCACTAGAGTGTCATAAAATTTGGTGCGTTCATGGTGCCCAGAGGACATATCCTACTAACCTTTCCTCCTGCTCCACCATGAGGTTGACACTTGTGATCTTTTGTGAAACATCTCAAAATCTATTGGCTGGAATGCTATGAGATTTGGTACACATTCAACTTAAGCTAAGTTGATTACTAATTAGCAAATGTTAGCATGCTTACAGGCTAAACTAGAAAAATAAACATGGTAAACAATATACCGGCCAACCATGTTAGCATTGTCATTGTGAGCATGTTAGCATGCTGACATCTGCACAAAGCACTGCTCTGCTCAAATAAAAGCTAACAGGGCTGTTAGTGCGGCAGTAGACTCTTAGGCTGTCCATGCATGATGGTTTAGTGCTTGCCTAGTGACCATTGGATGTACACTATACTTTGAGTCCACTATATAGGGTATAATAATTCTCACTATACATTCAGACAACACTACAAAATGGCAAACTCTCTTTATAGTGGACTATGTGGTGAGTAGTGAGCGCTTGTTTTAAAAAAGTATTTCATGGATTCTCAGTTGTGTATGGATTCATACACTGCTAACACAGCTTTGACTTGAAACAGGCAAGTAAACTGAACTGAGTGATAATAGAGCACAGTGAGATTACTACATAAACAAAAGTGGAGACAGTCTGTATCTGTCTCCCTTCAAAGTCCCTACGCAGAGAGGACAGATGAAATAGCAGAGCTTCATCCTGCTTGTCACGCTTGATTACATCTGTTTTTATTTTTGTGTACTGATCTGTTGAAAGTTTTTGAACTCTTTCTTCATCGCTGCTGCATGAATTTGCATGAAGCCTGATTTTCATGAGGCTAGAGCAATAATAATGGAGGCAATAAAGATAATGTAATACTGACAGCAATTTAAGTGATATTAATGACCACTGGGACACATTACTGTAGAATAACTGGACTAATATAAGAAGATTTAAACTGAGTGACAGAATAAATTCATCCCTGAGCGTCCTGAGTTATGTCAACACAGACAAGGGACATAACCTATGAGTGTGTATGTGTCTGTAATCAATGTTTTTTCTACCAACATGTTGGCTGTGTGCCTAAAAAAGAAATATGCCAGAGTCACATCCACAGCAACCACTGACAGTTTCATTGCTTTGATTCAAATTTCCTACACGTTTGAGGATTCACTGTAATTACTATTTCACGTTCTTCATATGGTGACACTGGAGATGCAAACAATCAAGGAAAAGAATGTGTTTACTCCAAACTATTTCAGCCACTTGTTCCTGTCACTGACAGTGATGATTGTAATCACTCGAAATACAAAGAGGCTGAAAACTAACCTGGTCTCTACTAATTCTACAACTAGAACGGGACTAGCATCTCTGTCTTTATAATTTCATGCCACAGCTGCTGAAGGGAAAACTCCTTTGAAAAGAAACTCACTAGGTGCTTGATCTTACTGCCTTCATACTATAGAGGCACAAACACAGCTTTTCCATAATATATAGCATGTTCCTACATGATGAGGGCATGCATAAAACAGAAAACCCCTGATTCTGAGCTATGATTGCTTATTTGCTTATTATAACTTGCTTGTTTCAGTATAGTCATCAGATGGGAAGCAATTTGAGCTATTTTTTATCAACCCCTGATCCTTAAACCCATGTGCAATTTGCTATGTATATTTGTACACTGCTATTTTAGTTCAGCTGAGCAGGCACTAATAGATCCAGCAATGACTGTTTTCCCTTTGTTATGTCTGATTATTCATGTTTGTTTGCCGCTTTTCTTTTATAGTACAGCATTCTTGTGGAAGATACTGTTTGCATCTGGTCTTGTACAGGCTCTGTGGGCCTAACGTCCTATTGTCAGCACAAGATTTAGCAGTTTAATTCCCACTGGTGCTACCCATGCTGAAAGAAAAAGTATGTACTCATTTTGAATAATAGAGCCCATAAAATTACATATATCAAAAACATATATTTATCTACACTTGAATATGAAACTTTGCTTTACCACATCTTGCTGCACCTTTTCCATAAATTGAACTAGAAGAAACGATGATACTGGCATGATTTAAGGAGGACCAGACCAGCCAGGAAATCTAGATCAAGTGTGCATGAAAGGAATTGCTATTCAGTTGTAGCTGCCATGCTGCTTGATATTTGCCAACAGATGTCAACATACAGAGAGAGTGAGGGAGTATTTATGAGGTTTGCTTCCTTTCTCTGTATGGTGCCACCATCACAGTGCATATTCACAAATTAAAAACTGCTTAAAGAGCGTAGCCCGACGAGCTTTGTGAAAAGCCAAAATGCAGAATAAAGACAATGAACCAACAACAAACACGGACAGCAACAACCCCATGCTAGTTGCTGGTCACAGCCAAACACAATTAGCACTGCTTTTAGATTTTATCTTTGCGATTCTTCCTGGGTACTCTGGTAGCTCATATTTAATTCTGCACTTCATTAAAATGCATGTTGCACCTTGTTTCAACAATGCTCTCTTCCACCACACCACACTGTTCTGGCTGATGGGCTACAGGTCATACTGTAGGTTCAAGGTATTATTATTCATCTGGTCCAACACACTCCAAACATCCTCACAAATGTCAATAAGTAATTATCATGTACTACTCTCTTGCATTTGAAAATAGTGTTCTATGATTTTATTGTGCATTGTGTTTGGGACAATTATGTCAGTTTCAGTGGGAACATTTTTGGCCAATGAAGATGATGATGACGTTTCTTAGCTTGTGAGTGGACAAATCAGATAAAGGCCGAAGTGTTTGGTTACTTTATTACATTTCTAACTATACTCTTCCACTGATAGATTTCATTCTGCATTTCATAAAACACCAACAACAACAAGAATATGCCTTAAGAGGATTATGAGCATTTCTGAAATTATTTAAATTTTATTTTCACCTCCAACATTAAAGACAGAAACTTTGATGTTCAAAATGAAATGAGGAAAGAGAGAAAGAGAAGGTCATTTTGATAATTATCATTAAATAATAAATACATTTACGTAGAAAATATATCATAATAATATAATATATAAATAAACTGACCTTCATCACTAATCACACATGATTATATTGATCTTTGAAAATATTTAGGCACGGATGTAATTAGTGCCTAAATATTTTTTCATACAATGTTCACTGCTTCTTGTGTTTCTGGACACTCTTACTGGTGCAGATCCTAAACCTGTGTAGCTTGACCACTATGGCAAAAGAAAATACTGCCATTAGGTCACCTAAGTACACAGGGAGTGCTAAATGTAGCCATATGAGAAAAACACAAAACATCCATTAAACAGCAATGAATGAGTACTCTGTACTGTCACAGTCACCTTGCTAATGATACAAAAGAGCGTTCGGTTCACTTTGCACCATGTTACACTGAGTGAGATGTTCAAATAGCTGCCTCCCATTTTTAAATCCCAAAAAGTAAAAAGAACTGGTGCAGTATTTCCAGACTTTTCTTCACATTTCAGAAACTATAGCAGCAGCTTATGGAGCTTGTGCTGCTCCCACACTTCTCAGAATAATTACATTTCATGCGGAGATGAAAGTGAACAGGTGGCCATTTTTCTCTGCTTTCTGTGTCTCAAAGATAAATGAGGGTTAACATGTGTGGGAGGAATTTTGACTAGTTTCATCACACCATGTTGTTTCATTGCATGGGTACAGTATCAAGGCACCTGCACATTGAGCGGCTTCGCACTCTTTATTTTCTGGTTATTGAATAACTATGCTCATTTCTCACCATCATCAGAATGGTGGTATCTTGCTTGCACCATTTGAAAGCTGACCAACATTGAATAGTATAATTGTAGGACTGTATACTACCTGAATATAATATGTGGCACAGTCAAGGACAGTGGCCTCAGAATTGGAGTTGCTCCCCAGGTACTGCCCCCTGCTCCAAAAAAGTTAGATTGGGTCAAATTTGGAGGATAAATTTACCCACAGGCATTAATAAAGTACCAATGAACTCATAGAGCCACACTGTGACTGCACAATAAAGTAATGTAAGTGCAATGGCTGTGCAGTGTACATTTATGTAACAGTCAAACATGTTATATCCCGAGGCTGCAGTAAAAGAGTAGTTGTTACTGGTAGAGTTATACTGCTGCAGCAAAATCAAACACTGCACATTTTCCTCTATGGCAGTAATACAAACCTTTCCCCTAATCCTGCAGCTGTGTCACATCTCCAGACGTGCAGCTCATACAGTGTCATGAACTTGAGATGAAGGCTCACATAATCAAGTGCTCCCACTCCTTTCCCACTTAACAAACTAAGCTTGTTAAAGTTAATACTTCCCTGAGCCCACGACTATCAACAGAGCTGCTGTCAGCCTTTCCTCCCTTCCTTGTTACTTTTTTGACTAATGCCTGTATAAAACAAGCCTCCCAACATCCTTAAAGCCTCAGGTTCTGTACTGCATAGGCCTGATTGATGACTCAGGAGGGTGTTGACCATTTCTTCTCAGAAAAATGTCAGTTAAGTACGAATCATCAAGTAAAAACAGTAATATCTTCTGTGGCTCTGGGTGAAGTTTTCTGGACTCAGACATCAGATATTTGACAGAAATTATAAACTGGAAGCTGGGACACGCTTGTTGTCCCACCCGAACAAGTTCAATAACTTCATGAGTCACAAACCATGGCAACAACAAGTGTCTCTCCCCATCAGGTAGATGATACAGTGTCCCATGCTGCAGCCTGAACAGATACAAGGAGTCTGCTGTTCCCCTGCCAATAAAACTGCTTAACTCAGAATGATAGTCTGCGGCTCCACTGCACAAACACACACTGCCTCACATTCCTATTCCGTCCTTCCCTTCCTTAGTTCCTATTATTTATTTATGGTGACTGGGTACACACAGTAGTTGGGCAGAATTTATTTCTATTGTTCTATTGTGTATGTCATTAATTGCACTTTTTTATAATATATTGTGTTTTTGTCCTGCACTGCTGTTTGTAATGTTTTTGTGTCCTTGCTGCTGTGACGTCCATGTCCAAGACAAATTTCCCTGCATGGACAATAACGTTTATTTGATCTAATCTAATCTTCTCTTAGAATAAGCAGCTGGCAGAGGGTAAGTATTTACAAACATTTTAATCATTATCAGTAGCCGGACACCATGACAGCATACTATTTATTTTAGTATTGAACTAGCTATAAAACCAGTCTTGTGTAACCAGTGGTTAAGAGCTGGTAGCATTTTGACTTTCAGCACTTGTCCTTGTTCTGGCTTTAACTGCAATCAGCCCACTTGCCAGCAAATCTACACGAGTTTAACACCTTCTGTATTATCCACTCTGACTTTTTAAAGAACCCTCTCAAGCTCACAATTATAATTGGACACTGACTTTTCTGAGGGGCTACATTTTGTAATCACAATCATATTACCCTTACAGGACGCAGATGAATTATGCATATACCTGAAAACTATTAATTTGCCAGCCGTGCCAACATTCATTATCATGCTTTTCTTATTCTAAATAGACAAGAAAAGAGATGACTCCTGCTGAGCAACACCTTCTGAATGCATAATGTTCAAAATCAGAGAACCTGATTTTATTGGATAGTATCAGTTAAAATCTCCCCTGGGCAAAACATGATTTTAGACACATCTAAAGGCTTTTGTATCTGCATCTATATCAAACACATTGGGCTCATCAAACACCGCCTGGCTCATTTCTGGCCTTCTGTGTGTGTGACAGAGAGGTATAAGTGTAATTGTCAGTGGTCACACATTAAGGAGATAACATTAAAATGCAATGAGTTATGAATGAATCTCTTTGCACTCTCAACCTGACCACTTAACTGAAATTATGTTTAAAAAAAACAAACTTCACTGCTTCCTTTGTTTGCATTACTAAAAAAATCGGTTAGGCACAAATTACTCCATTCACATCTTCAACAAAGAAGTATTCGCAGAAACATTGGTTTAGAGGTTACAGAAACTCATCTATCAGACTGCAGTGCATTAACCTAAATGCTAACGTCAGCATGCTAACATCGGGGTGTTTAGCAGGTAGTATGTTTAGCATGTTCTCATCTTAGTTTAGTCTACATGCTAACATTTGCTAATTAGCAATACTGAACTCAAAGTACAGACGAGACTGATGGGAATGACATTAGTTTGCAGGTGTCAGGGGAACATCAAAGCCATTTGTACAAATGTCATGGCAATTCATCCAACATTTGTTTGATATTTCAGAGTACAGACAGCACTGAAAGTGGTGGATCGAGGATGCCATCCCTACAGGGATCACTCACTGTAGCTGGGGAAAGTTAAATTGAGTTTATGTAGCTCAAGTCTCGTAATTGTTTTGCTAAAGAGATGTATGCAGTCACCGTTGCTCCCCTGAGGAGATGGAAAACAGATCTGCAACAAGTGAGAAAACTGAGTGATGGTTAAAGCCTCAGCTGAGTTGACGTGAGAGATTTGAGATGGCACTGACTGCGGCAGCTCTTCTCATCCACTCCATTATGGAGGCCCTGCAGATCACAGTGAATCCTCTGAGGAAAACAGCCCCTACTGAAAATACAGAACCCTCCATGTGCTTTCCAGCCAGGACTCTCCATGACTCACACAGTTTTATTCAAACACAGCTTTATGAATAATAATAATCCAGCCATGTGAACACAAATCTGTAGTTACCAAGGTTAAGGCAGACATGATGAGAACCTGAACTTTCCTTCAAAGGGTTGAATAAACGTAAAGAGGTGCACTTTGCAAAAGTTCCCAACTTGAATTTGTTCTGAGTAAATTTTCAGTGCTTTAAAAATCTCCATTCATCTTTAATGTATTGGGCCAGAGGCAGATATCTTAACATGGACAAATAAAACTGTGTGCATGAAAAAAAGTGAATAATTTTTTTTTTGTCATTTGAATGAATCAACATCTGACACAAAAAGAATAACAGAGTATTAGTAATGTCAAATTAAGCCTTACAGACCCATAAGAGATTTAGCTTCTTATCTCAATAAGACTGATTCTTGATCCCAGGCAAATAATAAACACCTAACTGGACAAAATGTGTGAATTATGATGATAACAAAGACAAAAAATGGCAAAAAAACCCAACATATTTACGAAAAGTGAAAAAGCAATATTGCGGCACAAATGAGTAAATGTAATGTAGGCATCTGTGATGTTTTTTGAAGCACATGATGCGAAATCCCTTCAGTGACTTAAAACGATCTTCAAAGACATATTCATAGCTTCATAGCTGATGTTTTAAGCAAGGTTTGGATATCGCTCTGTAGAATGTGGTGCTCTTACCTCTGAGGACACTGAAGAATTTTTATTTGAAAATATGAATTTCTCTGCAGGGGAGTTTACAGTTCAAAGTTACATATGATGTTTTTTTTAAGCATGATTCCAAATCTTTAGGCCAGCAAAATAAAACATAAAGAATTTATAGTTTTATACCTGGAAGTGTAGAGAGGCTTTGAAACAGCGTTTAGACATTTATGTAGTGAAATAAAATCGATTATACAGCAATAAAGCAGTTCACTTTACAAATAAAATGTGAAAAATTCAAAAAATATAATTTTCTTTTAATGAAAGAAAACATTTGTTCTGATGGGATGGAGAGCATAACCTCAGTATTTTTAAAATCCTTGCTGTAAGTCTGAGCTGAACAGGACTTGGAGAATTCTTTCATCTTCATTCCTTTCAGTGTTTTGGACAAGGATTAAAGAATAAAATTCAACACCAGACAAAGTCGAACCCAACTGGGACGTTGTTGCTGACATGCTGAAAATATTGGCGGAGCAAGCATGTTGTGTGGACCTACTTTGAATTACGCAGAGGATTTCCCTCAGTGCAAAGCACCGCCTTACCACCACTCATCACTCCATGTGTGGGTGAGTCCCTCTAGGAATTCAACTTGTTTCCTGCAAATAGGTTACAATTCATAGGTGTGTTAGGAGATGTCTACTTGACTTATTGCACTGCTTCAAATGCCTGAGGCTAATAGACTTTTCATGAACTCGAGCCAGTCTAGTCTGCTATTAGGACAGTGTAAATTTAGCACCACAAGACTGACAGAATATGTGAGTAGAGGAACATCCTCTGCATTACAGTGTGCATTTCACAGACTGTAATGAGTTTTCCCACATTAACATTTCAAATTTTCATTAGTTCAGTGTAATTAATATCAAGCCTTTTTATATTAGTCAGGTTTTCATTATGTGGTGGCAGTCAGTTTTTTATTGAGAATGAAGCATTACAGCTGCAAATGAATTTTTTATGATGGCAAACAGCCAGGAGAAAGGTTTAAGTCTTCTACCGAGGCTCAAGGTCACTGAAAGACCTTAAAAATGGTAAGCAAATCATCAAGTCTGCCAATTAATTATCTGAGACAGTTCATTTTATGAGGATAAAAGCAAAAATTTAAAATTGGTATTGATGTTGATAAAATCCTTTTTTACCTCATACCTCAGGGTATCAGCTCATGTTTTACAAGAAAGTACATCTAGAAAATGATACTCGTTTTTTGTTCATGTGACTGAAGTCAGACTGAATCTTGAAAAAATTACAGATGGCTCTAATGAGGGTGTTTAGGTGAGTTTAAAGTAAAAGTAGGATGTTTATCTGCCTGAGCAGCGGTTGGAACCTTTTAAACAAGCTACATGATACATGTTGGAAGTAATTACACACTTTCAGTATGCTTTAGAGAGTTTTAATGCTGCCATTTAGCTGTCCATACTGTAGTTTTAGCCTCAATTAACAACTTTATAATTTATACATTACTGGTTTTAACTAAATCCCATTAATAGGCCTCCAATGAAATAGAAAAGCAAAACATTCTCAAATATTTATACTTTTATGTCAAAATAGAGCACATTGTACAGCATTAGTGATACTTTTTGAAAGATACAGCATCTCCCAAAGAGGAAGATTCTCCTCTAAGGTTTACATTATTCATATGATATAAATATACACACAGTACATCCATATTTCCAAAATAACAGTAACTTCAACATGCAACTCAGTCATGAAAACACTCAACACATATTAAGTCATGGACACACACTCGCATGGTCCCTCATAATAACAGTTCAACACCAACAATACATAATCCATACAACAATCCATCACACACACACACACACACACACACAGTACATACATACATATTCATACAGGCTAGTTGTGTGCTTAAAATTATTATAACTCTGTCTTAGCGCTCTTATTAAGTCCATCTGAAGCTTTTGCTACCAAGTCATCCTTAAGCCATTTGTTGAAAACAGCAACTGGGTCGATGTTCCAGTGTTTATGGAAAGAGATGGGCACCTGGTGAGCTAAGAAGTCCCTGGCATAGTCCTCTGGGCGTGCCTGAAAGGTATAAGATTAAGCACAATAATTTATGTTTTAGCGCAGACACAAGAGGCTGCATGCAAGTGCTGCAGAGAGCAAGAAAGCAATCTTAATGTTTTTATAAATGATTTTCAACCAAACATCAGAATTATTAAGTTGTAACAGCTTCATCCAGGACTGTGTGAGCGTGTATGGACTTCACTCACTCTCCTGTTGTTTTGTTAGGGTGGGATGAATTACAGCTTTTTCAGAAGGCATTTTGACAGAGAAGGAAAAGCAGTGGAGTAAATAATAAAATGAACGGTGGCCGCATTCCATTTAGCTTTAGTTTCAGGGTCCTGGTTTTGTGCATCCTGGCTTTGGTGACCTCACATTATTCCCAGCATAGCTCCTATAAATAATGCTACATTCATGTCAGAGTTACTGTTATTACCGGTTGTAATTGTAAATACTGTTCAATCAATATCCAAGTTATAATTACTACCGGGAAACTCCGATTTTTCCTTCATTCAAGCTAATTAAACTTAGTGCTATAATGACATAGCGCAGTATTGTGAACCTTCACAAAACTAATCTCTTCAACCATCTTGACTTGTCCAATGGTGTGAACAGTAGCATGTTATACCCATGGGAATCTTTCCCATCCATCCCAAAGGACTTGAAAGGTGCAGAATGGGAAGAACGGGAAAACCCCACGTAACTGCCAAATTTGCAGTCATTTCTTCTTCTGTAGGTCTTTTTGCCAAATGGGAGATATTGCGGCTGTCAGCAATTCCTGCTATCTCTGACTCAGAATTACAAGTACAGAGACTAGAGGTAAAAGGTTTTTCCCCACACAGGTGCTTGTAATTCCAGAATCCAAGATATGACTTAAACGCAGCACACTTGTGTGAGTTGGCCTTAAAATATCAGATATTGGCCAGTTTGTTGTCGACTACCAATAAAAAAGGTTTCCATGTCTCTCTGGATGATGAGTCTCACAGACTCAAATTATGATTTTATCTAACTCTCAAGAAAATACTTTACTTGTATTTAAAAAAGAACCGTTTTTTCCCCCTTTAACTACCCACATTTGTCTCACCATAGGTGCAAATACACACAGGGAGAGACACAAAGAATGTATTGTAAGAGTGTGAATACAACCTGGTGGAAAAGTGGACTGTGGGTGACAGGAAGTCCAAGGGCATTGAGGCACATTCCCAGCACCATGTCATCTGGTGCGTCATTGCTGTAGCATTTGCAGCCGCTGTCAAGAAGTTGGACCACTGCCTCTCTGCTGAAAACCATACTGCAGCAGCACAGAGACGGACATCAGAAACGTATACATTAAATACATAACATAGCCGACTTAGCTGCGCTAAATTTAAGAATCAAATGTTGTAAATGAGCAGAAAATAATATGCTTTCATCTTAAGGGTTACTGTGTTTTTGTTTCATTCATTCAGTGAGAGGGTGACAGAGTAGAGAGTGAAACTGCAAATCAAGCTGAGGGGGAGATGTGGTTTTCTGTGAATCGGCTCTGCACAACAATGATATGACATGTCTTTGAAAAGAGAGGCAATTATACATGAAAAAACAAATCTTAGACTGCCAAAATAAATCGCTCATTGCCACTCAAAACAGTTTTTGGGAGATATCACTTTGGAGGAAACTGGCAGTTGCAGTGCTGTAAAGTGTCACAGCAACTGAAGTGTCCCTAAATAGAGTTTCTCGCACAGCTCACTCACAGCTCAAGATTTATCTATAGTATAGCTTTCCCCCAGACCTGACAGCTGAAATATAACTTGTGCTTATTGCCCACTTTTGCTTGCATGTAATAAGAGGGCTATAAAATATGGATTTTATGGAATTGTAATCATTTTTGTGTTTTATGATTTCTTGCAGTAACCAACAGTTTGTATGATGCAATACTCCCTGTCTTGTTTTATCAACTGATGACTGTGTGGTGTATTTTGTGGTGATTTATTCCATATCTTTATTGAGTGAGTATCTTTACTGTAATGCAGCCTGCAAAACAACATTTCCCCAAAGGGGGCAAGACACTTTTGAAACTGAATTGAAATGGTTTATCTGTAAATTACAGATTAAAGGTTTTCCATAACAGATTTTATAGTCCCTCTGCTGCGTGTGTATCTTTCATCATTATTCCCCGAGCATCTGAGCTGTGAAACTCACCCTCCACCTCCCGTGATGTAGCTGTAGCCGCCTTGGCTCAGGCCATAGCCGTACCTCTCTCCTAGACACACTGGTTCAGAGGGATTGTAACAGCTCAGCAAGACTTGCAGTCTGGGGAGGCTGCAGAAAGCACAGGTCAAACTCATCACACCCACGTCATCATCATACACACGCCTGCGCATACACACCTATAAAACTGTCCATTTAGAAGCTGAAATAACGTCCAAAGGCTTCCACGTGAAGGGGCAACCTGACAGATATAAAGTGAAGCCAACTGGACTTGAATTTATGCACTGAGCTTTTAAGATGTTCGACAGGATGGTAATATCTTTGGAACTCATTTTCCCAAAATGACTTCATTCCAAGCATTTCTCTCTTTCACTGTGCGAACCTTTTCATGACTGTGAGACAGAATCTAATAGAAAATGCATGAATAAATGTCAGTCATGGTTTGAGAAAAATAAAAAGCCTGGCCTTTTGAATGAGACACTGAGTCCCAGTTGAGAAAAGAGGAGAAACACCGTGTTGAAAAAACATTTCCAGAGCATGAAAATATACCTGATAAGCGTGTCATCGTCCACAACAAGGAGCCACTTTGTGTTTGGGTCAGAGCTGCTTAGGAATCTTTGAAGGATTGCAAATGTTTTCCCACAGTGGCCTGCAAACAGAGACATGCTATCAATAGACTGGCCTGTAAGACTTACTCAGATATTGACCACGTATTCTGGTTTACAAAAGATAAATGATCCTGTTACAGGAAGATAAACACACCTGGCATCGAAAAAAGTATATGATGGGGCAATACAAATAAGTGGGACTATTATGCCCAAACCTAACAAGAGTGCAGTAGATCTGCAACTTTCATTTCTAGTTCAGCTTTAACTTGACAGCTGTGTGCATCACAAAATAAATAGTTAACAAGTGGTGGTTCTGCATTCTACTTAAGGAAACCTCAAAAGCACAACTGGCTGTAGGTGGACACACGAGCCACTGAAGGGATCAAACAAGTGAGCTTACATTAAAGAAACTGCAGTGAGGAAGGAGGCCGTTGTCTAAATTCTGACATCTCAAACAAAAAATAAGGTGTGTTTGGCATGATGGTCCAGGAAGATCAAACTTTTACTCTGGTATGTTTGACATGACTGCCAGATGGAACAAAATGTTCTGCCAATTCCTGAAAACAAAAACAATGATGTGGTGGCACAGAACAAACACAAGGAACCCAAAGAAATACACAGATCAGAATCCAAATATCTGCACACCATCAGGGCTGAGAGCTGAGACATGGAAACCCCCGGTGGCAAGCATCATAAAGAATACTGAGGTCCTACTGTTTTATTTATAAGGCACCAAAGGTGTTTTTTTAACTAGTATCTGAATATAGAAATAGTAAGGACACCTTGAACTGCGGACAAGAATAAAATTCCCCCCAAAAAACACACTTTTAGAGACAGGTATCCCGGCAAGCCTGGTAATCTTATTTCTAGGTGGAGGAGATTAGGGAGTGACGTTCAGGGACCTGGAAATTTGCAGTAGCTTCCACATCCATGCAGTATCGACACATAAAAGAGATTTACCACTGCTACATTTACTTGAACATAATGCTACTGTTTCTTTTTGGGCTCAAAAGTGTGCTTTATCAGCAGGTCTTTGTTCTCCCACACATTGGTGGAAAGTACAATACATTTGACCGTAAGTTTGAGTATTTACTTGATAAAGTTCCTATGCCATTTCCCATTTCAAGGTCTTGCATCACCCCTTCCCCTCACCAGCTCAGAGCTGACTATATAAAACTTTTAACCTCAGACTGTTGAGACTTTTTTTTTTTTTTTACATCTTCAGAATATATATATATATATATACACACACACACACACACACACACTATAAGACTTGTGTGACTACAGATGGCAGCATGATAACCAAGCCACTTTTAAACGGGGCTAAAACTTTCTATAGGTCTCTCTCTCTCTCTCTCCAAAGAAAGTTACTGTCGCTGTTTTATTAGTATGATGATTCCACATCGTGTGTTACTTAAATTGATTGGGTGGCTTGACATTCTGAACTTTCTCTTCAAAAAATACATAAATACTGTATTTTATAAAAATACATGAGTTATATAGACTATAAGAATATAAGAATTGGCTCTCAAAGCATAAGCAAGTCTATGGGAACAATGAAGTCAGAGGTAGCTGAATAAATAATGGATTATTAAGGTCACTATAGATCCCTGACATATTGATGCCTGTTGATGAACCCCAGGCCTGTTCTCAGCAGTCATTTACATAAACCTTGAGGTCTTGGAAAAGGAACAGAAAGAGGTGAACACAAAGAAATACATTATGTATGTCCTTACTTTTACTAAATGTTATTCAGATAACTGACTCAGTATCAGTATGTAGGAACAGATAAACTGCATATTTTTCATTTGCCCTCAATCATATATCATTTCAGTGCATGCTTATCTGATTACTGCAGTGGCCAGTGGCTCTACTGTATGCCCCTATATGACTGACTAAAGATACACATTGTATGTTACTTAATTATGTCATGTTTAAAATATACCTTTTCTAGACTTGAGACTCAAAAATCCAATCTACTAACTGTATGTATTCAAAGATGTAAGTGACATTGTGAGTGCTCTGTTTGATTGACAGTCTGTATAGTTACTAAACTGAGAGTAGCTTCAGCATTTGGCCACTTACCAAGCTAGACAAAATCCCCCAGCCTTGATGGCGGACTGCAGATTGCTGCCAAAGTTCCAACACTTGATTGTTGTCTCCCAAAAGTAAAAATACTGGCATGCAGTAGAAGGCTAAATTAAAGGAAAGGAGACACTTTCTCCAGGATAATATATGAGAAAGACTTATCCAACACTGGCTTCTAAATAATACTAACAGAATTTATTGGTGGAGAGGAGCAGAGCACTTTTTGCTGAAGTAAGACATCAAACTCACAAGTAAGTCAGACAAACTCTCAATACCCTGGGTTAGGGAATGTGTAGAGTTATGGTAATGAGCAGGTTTGAGAAAAGCCAGACAACTTGCACTTGAATTTTGTTACAGCCTGTCAGCTGTAAGCACGCATCATCTCTTGCCCGGACCCCAGTATTT
This sequence comes from Nannoperca obscura, assembly GCA_036024295.1. Lineage (NCBI taxonomy): Eukaryota > Metazoa > Chordata > Actinopteri > Centrarchiformes > Percichthyidae > Nannoperca > Nannoperca obscura. The sequence goes on along the minus strand of JAVQJL010065794.1, from coordinate 6,369 downwards.
GTCGTATGGAGGGAGGATATCATGACAAACATCATTAAAAAATCGGGAACATTAATGTTGCTCTGCTTAGTGGAAATTACTGAACAAACAAATCCTTAGCTCAGAATAGGTCAACTACACTAAGCAGCACTTACTTATTTACCTACCCACTAGAAATACTTTATTGATTGATATTTCAAGCAAAACTTCAAAAATTTGATCATTTTATGAGCTATACATAATTGTGAACTTAATGTCTTTGAGTCGATTTAACAATTTGAATAGATCGTCTTGGGCTGTGGGAAAATTATAACATTGTAGTATTTTCTGACATTTAAATCCATACTCAGCAGACCTATCAATAATGAAAATAATTGCTAGTTGCAGCCCTATTACCAAACCTATCTATACCTGTAATCTAATGCAATCTACTGCCATATTTTAGGCTTTGTAGTGTAGTGATGATGTAGTGGACACACCTTTCAGTATAAAGCAATCTAGTAAAACACCACTGGTGAGATGAAAACCATGCTATAAGACAAGTAAAAATCAATGAGAGAAACAGGTAAACAAAAAAGCAGCCACAGTTTAATTCCAAGGGATTCTATTAGGTGTAAATTCAACTAGGTTTTTAAAACTATCCCTGCACAGTATGAATGTTTCCAATTACAGTTAACCCTGAAGTCGTTCACTGTATGATACAATCAGGTAGTGACATGTTTAATAATTTCTCAGGGATTTTAATAAAATCAATGCACTTTCAGCTTAACAAAGTTAGAGTAGTTAAAGTAAAGCAGGCTGGTTTCAGTCACATGTGGTCCGACTCCTACCAATTACACATTGGCGATGCATTGAAAGCAGAGTGGCACTGTGGGGGCCTAGGAGGTTGTATTGTCGCTTTCCTTTTTACTCTTCACATATCAGACCTCCAACTTTACACTAGGGATGCCATCTCAAGATGTTCTGCAGTTGTGAGTCTAATGATCTGCATCAGTGAGGTCAGGAAGTACTGGTTGTCGTAATGATGTAAACTACACACACATTTGCATTTTTTGGCTACATTTTTACCAGCACGGAAGGAAAATAACAAGCAGCAGGATCGACAAAAACTGATGTACTGTCTAGCTCTTCAAAGACTAACGATATCTAGTAGCAGTGTAAAACTCCATCACTGCGGATTCCTGATGCTGTCATGTGGTTAGCTGACAGGGATAACATCATTCTGCATGCGACTACCAAGGTTCGTTTCACATTGTGAGTGATGTAGAAGTTTGAAATCAGTCTGAATTGGATTTGAGCAGCTGGGGGGAGGCACATCTTCAGAAATCAGATCTTCCTTAAACTGTCTTAAATCAGATTTGCAAGAATCTGTTTCCTTGTGGAAATGTCCCATTAACATTTGATTTTAAAAAAAACATTGCAAAGTCTCCAGTGTGGATACAGTATGGCCCAAAAACTGAGAGTATGAGAAGAACTATCTGTAGTTCAGTGTCAGGAAGGCAAAGGAGCTGGTAGTGGATTTGTTACAGAGCGAGAAGCTGCCGAGACATGTCACTATCCACACGAATGAGGTGGAGATGAGGCGGCCCTCAAGCACGGGGGTTGCATATCAGCAACCAACTGGACTGATAATGAAGTAGCTTTACAAGAAAAGATGGACTTTTAATCTTTTATTCTTGCTCAGCTCTGCAAGTCCCAGCACGTAGCCGGTGGCCATTTGCATCCTTCACTGCCTCAATGCAAAGAAGTTGCAAAAGATGTGAGCTGCCTGGAGGCAGTAACTGAAGGGAGGCTGGAGACTAAACCAGACCCTTTGGAACAACAACCCTCACTCCTCCTGCAGTGGGCTGAACGTGGCTACAGCCAATGTATCAGGAAGCATGAGAGGTCTAAGGTGACATTTTGTGCCATCAGACTGTAAAATAATTCTCGCCTGAATGGCCTCTGCCTCGGGCAACCAGGAGGCCGCTGAAGCAGAGAGCTACTGCTGTCTTTACAAACTACCTTGGATTACTTTGAGCGGTCTTACACTCTTCGTACATGTTCTTGTACTTGTTTATGATTCACATACATTATGCATCTCCCTCAGGAGAAGCTGGAGGATGTCGTTGGGTTAAAGTTTCTCCTGAGGGATCGCCGGGCTCTCAGACCAGCTGTGGGATGTGTTTTTCCTCGTGAGAAGCCTGGACTGTCCTCTCACTCAGTCATGCCTGGTGCACCTACAAAGGGAGCCGCCTTTGGGCTTTGTTACCAGGTGCAGCATCCTAATGCAGAGGAACAGTGGTCATCAGCCTCTGAACTCTTGATTTTCTCCTCGATTTCACCGTACTTTTGCATAAATGTATTAGGGTTTTTCCATACTGTATGACGCAGGCTCTGTGTCTGCTTCCCACACATATGACATATTTTATGTGGCTGCGCTATTACATGAAATCAAAACATTAAAGATGCCTTGCACATCATTTTAAACATATTTCTTCAAGCTCCAATTCAAATATCTTTGATAACATTTGGGATCTTGTCAAGAATTTAAAATGAGGTTCTGTGGATTTCAAAGAATAGTTTGCCATTTTGGGAAACACACATGTTGGCTTTCTTGTTAAATAACAGATAGTTTATAAAATACAGACAGTCCAACAAACTGTGGATATCAGCATGGGATGTTGGCCAAGCTCCTGGTGAGTAAATGTGCAGTTTATAGTTCTTAGCTAGAGAGAAGCTCCTCAAAATCAACAACAAACAGAAGGCACAGACCCATTTATCACCTCGGAATTATTCTGAGAAAAAGACCACGCGATAGTTTTAAAAGATCTTAGCACGATTAACAAAATCCCAACATACTGACTAATATCTGCTATTTACACAAGGGACTGAATAACACAAATCTAGACTTGCAATTGTGTCATTTTGTGAGGTAAACACTTTAAGAGACACTTTCACCAAGCTGCTCCTCCTCACTTTAGTTCCAATTCTCCTGCAATATTAAGCTTGAATCACAGCCTCCATCCCCTTCACAAGGTGTACGTTTGTAGACATTTCAACTTCAGTTTGCCATTTCATTTTTCATGTACCTCCATATATGCAGCTGACCCTGCACCATTACCCAAGGCCAGTAACTGTATCTGTTGGTGCGACTGAGGCGGTTCAGGCTGCAAAAAAACACTTACCTCTTTCAGTATTTGGTACTCCTATATTAATGGTTGGTATTGAAGGATCAGCATAATCACTGTAGTACTCTAAAAATAAGGCATCCTTCTCCCACGTCTTCTTTATCACTGGAACTAGAGTAAAGAGGAGAAAAATCAATACAGCTTTCACCAAGTTTCACAACAAGCAGACCTCTGGTTACATGCAATGCAGAACCTTTCCCTAAGCAAATGATTATTTCATGTTTATTGCAATACATGGTTTCTCTGATGGTTCTGTCTGTTTTGGGGGGGAAATAGATTGGAAATATAAACATATGTTTTATCACATCGCTTTATTGAATGTTCAAGATAACTTTGAAATAAGCAAAAACCATCAGAACTAATTATGTGATGATGCTATATACTATATGACCTAGATTGGAGTGTGCAATCCTTTTGTCATTTGAAGAAATGGTTATAGCAACTAAATATCACGCCACAAAAGTTTTCAGTTTCAGCAGTTACATTTCAGAACTATGCATCCCGGGAATCTGTCAGAAACAATGTTGTAACTTCTAGCTTTTGTCAGCTTGTGCTTGATGCACTGTAACATACTGGGACCAGCGGCCTTCTGACCTTTTGTCCTCCATCAAAAAGCAGCAGAGTAGTGTAGGTTAGCACACTATTGTATCTGTGTGTACTTTTTCCTTCCATTTTTCTCTTCAGCTGAACTCCTAGTAGAGCACCGTTTTAAGGTTTTTAATAGACTTGATTGGGATCTGGCTGATGAAACCTGGAGGTTTAGATCTGCAGCAAGTTGTTGACTGGCCTTTACAGCCTCTTAAAGCTCGTAGAAACTAACAACAAAACTGATAACGAACATGAATCAGAACTAAACAAAAACATCCTAAATGCATCAAGCAGGTTTAATGTTCATTTCTTGCCATACTGTAGTAGACAATCAAGAGATTGTAAGGAGCAGTTTGAAAACAGACGCTAAGATAGACAAGCAACCAACACACCGTTGAACAAACCACAACCTCAGCATGATCTTTTTTGAAAAAGACAGCTGCAGCTTTAGTGTATATATAATGCGATTTCATTAACCAAATACCATGTAAACAAGTCAAACTTTATATCCAACTACTGGTGAAGCAAACACTATGTTACCAGATGACATCAAATACTGAGAGATGTATTAAAGTTTTTAAACAGGAGTAAAAATGTTTCATTACAGGAAATAGGAAAAGAAGTTTGAAGGTACTGTAAAATCTGAATAATGAGTAATGGCTACTGTAAATCTATACTACATATACTTGTGTCTTTTGTTTTTATCTTTTTATTTGTGAGTATTTGGAAAGGTTTGCTACGTGTAGGTTGTTTTTGGCAGATTACTACTCAACAAACCAAACCAAGGACTACGAACAAATCTCCACACTTTTCATTTCTGTGATTTATCAAAAGCTCAAAACAAGTAATAATGGATAGCTGTGTTTCCCCATTTCTTTTAGTGGCTGTTCAGAGTAGTTCTACAACTGTTACAGCATGGAAGCTTAAAATAAAACATTTAAATAAAACAGTTTTGAAGGTTCAGGCTTTCATACTGTAACAGTAATAAACTCATGATCATGATCATTGGTTTTGTACTATATAAGCACAACAGATAAAAAGCCTAACACTTAGTGGCATCATAAATTAAATGTGAGGCTCTTTCATGTCTGTTGCTTACTGATACAAGCTAACCTTTGATATATTAATTTTGATCTTGTCGACATTTGAAACAGATAATTGCAGCCTGGCAGAGGAAACAGTAATTAAGGTAATTAGTGCAATAACTTTTGTCGGGACCCTCTGAAATGAATCTGCAATTTGATGTATTGACTGAATCTGCGAGGGTTAAAAGAAAAGCACATTTACTGTATATAGCTTAATGTCAGGTAGAACTTGCAAATAAATGGCTAACACCAGTAAGTGATTTCTTAACATCTGCAGGATTGTTGGATAATTGTGCATTTCCAGCATCAAGGGGGGCACGCAATTAAGCAGTTCAGGGTATTTTTTTTTGCCTCAATACTATTAAATCCTTTCAGACATGACGGTGGAATTAGCTGGTGAAAGACTTTATCATGATAATGAGGTAAAGCTCTTATACAGTCACACATGTCAAAGGGAAAACCAATCCATTACGAGAAAACAACGGTACAAAAAGCATGTGCATTTTCAAGGGAGATTGTGCATCTTTGGAGGATTCAGTGAGAGTGGGAGTGTGACTCACCTCTGTCACTGTGAAACTTCCTACACGTTTTCACAGCAACAAATATATCTTCTTGATTTACAGGCTCCCCCTTTGATGAAAACAGGAGAAATGAATCTAAGAAATGCTCGCACAAACATACAGTATAAATCACATATAATTAAAACAGAATGTATATTATATGCAGCCTATTGGTTAAATGTTAGTTTTTTCAGGCAATACTAAGTGTCAAAGTGATCGGTGGGAATTGTTATCTTCAAAGTGAAATTAGAATTGGATATTTATGTTAATGTTCTGAGGTCTTTTGGCTCTCTGGTTGTCTTTGGCTCTCCTTCGGAAGCTAAAGAGATACAGCAGCTGATAACGCTGCAGCATGTGTAAACATTTCAGGACTATATGCTGAATTAGGTGTACATTTTTGAAATATAAAAGCCTTGGAAACGACAAGCAACAAGTGAGACCGTAAAAGATGTTAAATGAAAGGAAAATTTGAAAGAATAAAACTGAAAAAGGGAACATCTCTGTGCCCTTTGTTACAACATTCAGTACAAAATGGAAGAAGCTAGAATGTTTTTCTTTTTCTTGCGCTCTAACAGTCCCACAAAAAGATTCACTAAATCAACAACAGACAGAATGCATTCAAAATGTATGCTACATTAAAATGTCACCAGCTGCTGCACAAACCATTTATCCAAGAACATTTATGGACAAGATCTGATGTACAGTGCGATGATAAAGCCTGAACATGATGCTGCATCTAATGATTATTTTCATAACTGAATTTATTTTTGATTAATTGCTGGAACCTGCATTAATAACCAACACTGACCTTTTAAGTACAAATGGCAAACTTGTTAGCAAACAGTTGCTTATTTACACATCCAGCAGTTATGGAGCAACATGATTTTTCATTTGGAGTCTTGTAGCTCTGTTTTTGGTCTCTACCAACTTTTGAATAAAAATATCTCAAAAATGCTAACTGCAATGCACACACACACACACACACAC
>JAVQJL010065789.1:0-21625 GCA_036024295.1 Nannoperca obscura | reverse complement strand
TACCAGGGTCTTGAATCTGATACGAGCAGCGATGGGTAGCCAGTGAAGGGAGATGAAGAGAGGGGTGACGTGGGTGTACCTCGGTACGTTGAAGATCAGACGTGCTGCTGCATTCTGGATATGTTTTTGAGTGTACGTGAGCATGACATGGGACTGATGGGCCAAAAAAAAAAAACTGATAAAAAGATGCAAACAAAGGTAAACAGATTTATCTAGTTTTGCACGATTTCCATGTAACCTGCAATTTGTGTCTGTTGATTTTTCTGTTGTACTTGAGCATTTGCGTGAATACACGTGTGCACCAGTTTTGCTGTGTGTGTTGTATGCTATACTTTTTTGTGTTTGTGTGTGTGTGGTTTTCCCTGGGGGGATTTTGCCCTGCTTTTGTCCCCACTGGTGGAGGCCCTTCCCTGAGGAGCATTACATTCACAGCACTGGTCTCTGCTGATGGATGGATTTCCAGAAGAAGAAAAAAAGGCCGACATTTGAGGAAAGTAGTAACCCCCCCCCTCACACACACACGTTTTGATTTAGTCTACACTACAGCTACACCAATAAATCTGCCAGGCTGATATATTTGCTTATATCAGCTTATTGCAGAGATATCGGTGTCGGCGTATATGTTAGCCGATAAGTAACAAGAAATTAAAAGTAGGTTTGAGGTAATTTAGCAACTGTGTCATCTAGTTTGTCCACTAGATAGCAACAACAAGCACTTTGACCTTTACACTGTAAAAGTATGTATCACAATTTGATAAACAAATAATAACAAACCTCAAGGGATCCATAACTAGATTTTTATTTATGTTATATGTTTATGTAAAGAAATTCATAAACATATAACGTTGGCCATATCTCATCATCAGAATGTTTAAACTCCCAAATATCAATATCGACCTCAACAATTCAGTTAAGTTTCAAACATGTGCCTCTTTGTGTGTTTGCAGAGATTAAGTTAATTCACAAGTATGCAAATATGCATGTGCATATAAACATCTCTATAATATGCAGTGTGGAAATGGGTGTGTCTGTATGTGTTTGTTTACATGTATGCTGGGCACATAATTAATGTGAGGTCAGGTTCTGCTAGTTGCTCTTTTGAGGACCATTGCTATGTGATTTGAACATTCATTATGTATTCCCCTCCAACCATTTCTGCAAGAAGATGGTGCCATAATTTTATGAATTGCCTTGCAAGCAGACTTGATATAATGCATCTATTCCCCCATCGCCTGCTCTGTGCTGTGCATTTATCAGCCTTAATTCAGCTATGAAACATGCTTCAAGTGTAGTCTCTGAAGTAGCTCAAGGTGTTATGCCATCCACTCAATTGTGCCAGAATATCTCCCTATCTCTCCCTCTGAGAAACCAATATAACTACTTCTGCTCTTGTTCTTCTGTGCTTAAACCCATCCCAGTGCACCACTGTGCATTTTAATAAACTCTAATTACTGTATATTTCTTTTTCCCTTCATTTATGTATTTTCATTTTTGGTTGGACTGGAGTCTAACACACACCCACAGGGCACACTGCCTCTCTGTTTTGTCGAGCTACCCTGGGCCTAACTTACTATATTTCACCCTGCATACCTGGGAAGTTTGTTTACATCAAACTCTCATTTACACCAGTGACCGGGAGGCATAGTGCCTGGGGAGAAGATGTGTGCTGAATGAGGCTATCTAAATGATTTAGCAGACGAGGTGTAAGCCATGATAGTGTGAAGGTTAAAGTAGTAGTTTAGGTAGAACATTGATTGTTATACACTCTCTTGCTGAAATGAAAATGACATGGTTCAATATGGTTTTGTCTCAAGTGGTTTTCCAAGGTGCAATATTTTTGTTTGGCCTTCAACAGGTGCTAATACTTGGTCCAAGGATTCACCTGTGATGCAATTGTTCAGTTTCAGAGTCCAACCCTTGAATTCGACTTAGAAAGTGACAATTCCTCAGCTGCCTCTGATTGTGGTTTTCAAAATTAAGTGTGGGGACTGGGTTATATTAAAGTGTAACTCCACCTTTAAATTCTGCTAGAAACCTCCCTTCCAGCAACAACTGTAGGCTACATACTGCGTGGGCCAGGGGACACAGGGGAGACTTAATGACACTGATAAGAGTCTTTTTTATATACATTTCATGACGTAGATAGATGACGAAGTCCCAACCAGTTGACTTTCTAACCCATGAAATGCTGCTTTTTATAAATTTGTTAAGAAATGTCAACATCAACACTAACATTGATGTGTTTCATCTCAGTGCAGTCATATCATTTAGTTAACATCTCAAAAATACATTTATAGTAAGGCCGACTCAGTTGAATCCTGAGCCCCCCCTTAGTTATGATGTTATAGGCCTAGACTGCCGAGCTCTTCTCATAGTTGTGTGTTTTCTCTCTCTCTCTCTCTCTCTCCTACAGATGCTTTCTGCAGGTATTTCTGCCTCCGAAGCTGTAGAGTGTATGTGTGGATGCACCTGCTATCCCCATGTTCCGCTTCTATTATTATTGTTATTGCTCTTTTTATTAATATTACTATTATTATATTGCTATTAGTATTAACTTTGTTAAAGTTAACATCAGTACCATTACTAAGACAATTACTTTTCATCTCTATGTAGAACTGTACTGTACTGTACTACTGTATGTTCTCTTTCCTCCCGCTCTCTCTCTCTCGCTCTCTCCCTTTCAACCTAACTGGTCGAGGCAGATGACCGCCCATCTAGAGCCTGGTTCTGCTCATGGTTTCTACCTGTTAAAAGGGAGTTTTTCCTTGCCATTGTCGCCTAGTGCTTGGCGATGGTGGGAACTGTTGGGTCTCTATGAATATAGAGTCGGTCTAGACCTGCTCTACACAACAAAGTGCCCTGAGATAACTTTGTTGTGATATGGTGCTATATAAATAAAACTGAATTGAATTAAAATAAAAATTTTAAGTTTAGGTGTGCAGTACCTCTTTAATCTTAATACAATTTATTTTTTGTGGACATAACAGAGCACAAGCTGTTCTCTTGAAAACACTTGTTCTGATTGAACTGAAAGTCAAACTGGATTTAAAATTGAAACTGGATTGTGTCAGGAATTTATCTGTGGAATAGTTTACAATGTGTACAGTGTTCATATGGTTTGGATTAGGACTGCAACTAATAACAATAATAATTGTTTTTCATATTTTCAATTCAATTAATAAAAGCAGATGCAATCTTGTTGTGATTGGCCCAGTCAGATGGAAATATGTCTGAATGGGAGGGAGACTATGTGCATCTGCCAGAGCAAATAAAACATGAGCTCGCACATTTGTCTGGTTCCCAAACTAAGAAAACACTGGACTGATTAAAATCTTTGAATGTGATTTTAACATGCTCTCTTTGCTGTCTTACACTTTCCATCTACACGGTTGTGCGGGCATGTCTTACACTCAATTGTATGCCTTTCTTGAATTGACAATACACTAAATGACACTGCCTGACATTTCACAACAGCATTTGTTCTTCTTTTCAATGCTGCAGAGAGGCCGAGATGCTCATAGTTACACCTGTTATCACCCCAATAAACCTTCTCATTAAAGCATTAAAAACCAAATAACTAGATGTGACCCCATCGTGACTTGTTGACAAAAATTGATAATTTGATTATATTTGAAGCTTAAATGAACTAGAGTAATAAGCATGTTTATCACCACTTCACAATTTAAACAAAAAGAGTCACAGACATGTCAGTATAAAAAGAGCAAAACTGTATACAGAGTGAAAGATTTGCTTGGTATTATTTCTGTTAAAATTGAAAACTCTTTGCTGAGAATAACAAAACACATTCATATGCACTACTAGAGGCTAAAAGAAGCGTATTGCCTCTGTTAAACAGATCACTTCCGGCACACGGCAGGCATAACTGCTAGGCAGACTTAGTTCTACCCAGGTGGCCACCAGTGAGGTTCTCTGTTGCTTCGACATCCTGTTATGAATGTTATTCTGCTATTTGTTTTTACAAAATAGTTTGGATCCAGAGAAACATGTTGTTCTTCCTTGGCGCATAGGTTTTTTTATTAATCAATTTATCTATCAGTTGGTACAAAAGATTATAACACCCTTAGGAGCCTGTTAATTAGAAAAGAAATGTTCAGTATTGGATATCTATTTTGTATTCAGCAGTGTTTGACTTTTAACAACAAGAATCACTGACAAGGGCAACCATTCTATAATGTAATACAAGCTGTTCTAATGAAAGGTATACAGAGCGTGTTTGGTGGAGATAGGTGGGAAAAGGAGAGGCAGTGAGAAGCTAAATAATAGTGACAGTGCATTAGAAATCTCGTCAAAGGTGAGGTCAAGGCCTACGATGATTCCTTTGAGTGCAAGTAAGCAAGAGGAGAGAAGATGTGTGTTTTCTATGGGTGTGTGTGTGTGTTTATAAATTGGTGCATGCAAAATCAAGCCTATGTGGATGTTTGTGTGTAGAGGTGCTGTATGTGTTTGTGTGTGTGTGTGTGTGTGTGTGTGTGTGTGTGTGTGTGTGTGTAGTATCTGTTAAAAGCTGCTAAAAGTTTGGTGATGGATGAATGACAGAAGGGTAGGTGATTTAAAATATGTAGCAGTAGGTCAGGGCGATATGGCAAAACATATGATCATAATCATAATATCTATATTGATCAAGATCAATATTTATCACAATACATAATGTGATTGTGCTGCCAGTTTGAAGAGCATCCTGAGTATTACTGAAGTCAAGTGTTCATTAGATTAACTTTATAATATGGTTTATTAAAATAAATGGAATAACATCATGTAAACATTTGACTGTGCAAACATGGCTTGGTTTAGAATATATTTTGTGATAACAACAATATATTGAATAGCATCTAAATGTACACATTTAACTTTGCAAACATGCTTTATCTGCTTTAAAAGAAAAATACAAGTTAGCTTGCCTGCGCTGGGATGGTACAGTTTCCCGTCTTGGTTGGCACAGACTTACCGCACCTTTTGCAGACCGTCTTAATCAGCATTTTGTGACTTTTGTGATATCCAAACCACTTCCATATAGTTGTTATATAGATATTGTTTTACCTGTGTGCCCCTTGGTTCCACTTGAACTTCACCTTGCCATCATTTTCTCCCCCATTCACATCCACTTTATTAACCAGTAGCTCAAACTATGCTTTGCAGTAGGAAATAGGCATGTACTTTGACGTGCAAGCCAAAAAGTCTAGACTGACTGGCTGTTGTTGTTTTTATTTATGCTGTGTGATAAGCTGCTAGATCTATCCATGTCGAGCAAAGAATGTCCAAAGTTTATCGTCTTTATCGAAATAATTTTGATCGTTTTTTCTCCCAGACCTATGTAGCAGTAGGGAATGTAAGAGAAAGAAAAGGGTGGAAAAGTAGAGAAGATACACAGTGCTGTGAAGAATAGAGAAGGCTCGTCGAGTCAATATCCAGTCTCCCCCATGGCTAAAGTACTTCTCTAAGCCTCTCACCCTGGTCTGGCCTCTCCCCTGCCTTCTTTGTTTATCTTTCTCTGCCTCTTCTTCTTCCTCTTTCCCACTAACAGTAGAAGTAAAAAAAAAAAATTATATTGCTGTGAGATGAGCTGCCAGAAGTGACACATAGAGCCCTGATGGACAGCCCTGATAAAATATAGAGTAATGGACTGTATTAGTGCTGCAACTAACAATTATTTTCATGACCAATTAATCTGCCAGTTATTTTCTTAGTTAATGAAATTGTCATTTTGACTATAAAAGATAAAATAGATAAAAATGTCTAATCCAGATTCCCAGTCCAAGGTGATCATCTTGTTTTGTCTGGAACCAGAGCATGGTTGACATTTTAATATTAAATTATTGAAACAATTAATCATTTATTAAAATAGCTGATTATTTTTTTGTTGATGGACCAATTGATTATTTGACCAATGGTTTGGCTGTATGAATGTAATGCTTAATGAGGGCATTTCCCCTCTTTTTGCCTGTGCAGTGACAAAGACATGATCCCATACCGGCTTTTCAGCTGCCAACTCTGCCAGTTGTGTTTCATGGGGAACCTAAAGTTGAAAGGTTTTCCTTTCCGCATCCAGGTGCACCAGCTAGGTAGGGATTACAGTGACTGCAGCTGTGGTAATCATTTACTTCTAAAGATTTCATAATATATCTGGTATCATCCCCATTGTCTGAAGGCCAGTAATATTGTATCATTTCTCACAAATGTTTGTGGCCAGTGTGAAAGTAGTTGAAATGTCCTTTTGTCAAGGGGAGTCTTTTCTGGAACCAGCAATACAACAGTAACTTCAGTGAATGGCCAGATGTGCATGGGTGTAAATATAAGCAGATGTCCAAGCACTTTGCAAACCTTACTGTACTTCTGTAACTGGTTCTGGTATCTTGGTTCTGACTTGCGCTGGTTACTTCTGTATTGGCAGTGACGTCAAGCAGTGTGCTCTCAGAAAACAGATGGGAGGAGTGCAAACAAAAGTGGGATCAAGTTCTGAACAACTGCAAAGACAGACATGTACTGTACAGCAAGTACTCAGTACACACCAGGAAAGAAGCTATGTGTCTGTTACCTGTACACGCAATTTTATTTCCCACAGTCGGTTCATTGATCTCTTCTTCCACTTTGTAATCGTCTTACTATGACAACCATACTGCATTAGAAAATACTGTATGTACATCTTTTGATGTGGTTGACAACGTATTGTCAGTTACATATACCAACAGAAAGCACACACATGATAGGACTGTGATGCACCAAGACAAGTCACTTCAACTGTTCTTTCAGTTTACTCCTGTCTGTGCTTCTCACTGTGTCTCATATTTAGATTTATGCACAAGCATACATGTGGGCATGCGCATACTTACCATATTTTGCTGTTTTGAGGTGATATAATCTGCAGAGGAGTTTAGAAAAGGTCAGTCTGCACTCCTGTGAGAGGCATTGGCTGGCATGCGTAAACAAAATGTCTGAACCTTATCAGATGCAGCAACTCTTTGACTTTTTCTCTGTGGAACCATAAGGTTCCCCTTTACTCTTGCAGAAACAGAGAAAGCAAAGGATATTGTATCAAGTTCTTAAAATTGAACCACAAGTAGAAATTATAGTACATAATATATACAACATTTTATAATTTTGTTGAAATAAAATATATATTTTTATTTTCTTTTTCTTGTTAGAATTCAAATAAATAAGGCTTTTATGTGTTCTCATCTAAGATGTAGGTAATGGAACTACTGGCCAATTACAAAATCTATAAAAAAAAAAAAACAGGGTTATAGAGTATAACGCAAGTTGTCAGTGGCGTTTTAATTTGAACCTTGGCAGAAATTATGTGTTTTCAAAGAACATAATAATGGTGATTATTATTGCATTTTAACTTGGATTTATCATCTATTTGATTAGATGATTTAACAGGCAGGAATACTGTTAAAGTGTATATATGCATAAAGATATTGTAAGCACAAAACAATTTCTACACTGGAGTTTACTTACATCGCTAATTACTGTAATCCGAGATCCATGACAGGCCATGATACAATTCTATAACTTCTCCTCACTTTGCCAACAGCCACTGCCACAAGTTGATTGTCAGCCTATGGGAAATACTGTCTGCAAGTGTTTCTGTTGTTCCCACAACCACAATACAAGGGGTGGGAAATTAGCACCAGTCATTAGCCAAAGGCTGGTAAAAAAAATGAAAGTGGCTGGTAAATTTCAGGCACAAAATAAATGCTATTAAGTGGCTGGTGAATTAGAACATTTATCTGTCAGTGGCTGGTAAATGTTCATATTTTTAAAATATTTAAAACATATTTCCACCCTTTTCTCTCTAGTGGTTTAATTCCATTTTAATTCCAGGCATTGCCTTCTCACTGTAAATTTTTTATTTAGGATTAGAACATTTCTATTTTTGAACCAGGACATCAATTATTTGGATAAAGAAGCTAAAAAAAATAAGTTATGTCAGATTTGTGTTATAGCTGTTATTTCAGAAAAACCTGATCAAGAAATCCCTAATGTTATGATACATTGTGTATACCATCAGATCTTACTACGTTACGAACCATGCAATCTCTCTTTCAGTTTGCATGATATAACACTATTGGCTAAGGCACTATTGTAAAAGGGAGACTGCCACTTCTCCAAGTTTCATTTTCAGCTTTCCGTTGGGGTCACTATTGCTTGAAGGACCTCTCTTGGTCAATCGTGTTTCTTTGTTACACATTTGAAAAGTTTCTGAAGTTTTACAGTTGCTTGGTTACAACAAAAAAGAAAAGAAAAAGAAAAAGAAAACACTTTGGACGTGTCTGATTGGTTATGTAGGAAAAAGGTAAAAACAGATGTATTAAAACATCACAAACGTTGTTAGGAATAGATTAATGAATAAATAAATAAATTGGTAATGTTAATCGTATATTTTGTTCCAACTCTCTAGATAAGTGACACCTTACATTTTTGATGTCTGAACAGTCATAATATTATATTTTCAAGATTTAAAGGCAACAGGTTGGTTGTAAGAGATAATGAAAGTGCAGCACCTACAAAGAGACCGTACACATTCTTACCTCACAGGGGATCTTACCTGTGAACAGATAGTACAGGACAAGCAGACACCAGAACAGAGTTTTAGTGGATTTCCATTTTCTCTCATGATTACTTTCCTGATACCATTTATGTGATTCTCTATAAGCAAGAGAAATCCCTCTTCTCATCTTCATTTATTCATTTGATATACAAACAATATTGTCTCTTCAGTGCATGAATGTATTGATGGGGACAGTTGCTTTGTCGTCCTTGTAAAGATTGTATTGCTGATTCTGTTCAATTAGCCATTGAGAAAATTACATGCACTCTAAATGCTCTCATTAACCTTAAAACGGTACTTAATGCAAATATATTAAATGCATGCTGTTATTAAGGTCCAGAGAGTGTAGATTATTGTAATCTACATATCTCCACTATGACCGCTTTTGATATAGTGAGGATCACATATTATAAACATCTGGCTTAATGAAAGATTTACTTTTAAATAGAAAATCTTAAACCATGACTTAAGCTTCACCCTGAGTTGTAGGAAGAGGATTGTTGAAACAATTCTGGATGTGATGTATAGACATGAACATATCATAGTGGAGTGCACTGCTAGTTTTAACTTTTCACTCAAGTTGAAAACATCCAACACTCCGGAGATAAATTCTCCCCATCACCTTTTCGCCTTTTCTCTTCTGTCCAGCTGCAGAAGTAAAGGGAGATTTCGCACAACTGACATGTCAAAAACAAAAATGGAGGGCAGACTAAAAGTTTTTGTTGCACCTTGTTCTTGTTGCAGTTTTCAAAGACAGGTAGTGTCTTGAATGTAGCTGCTGTTTATAGCAGCGTGTGGCTTGTTGGCATGCCCACTGTATTCACCACATTTGACTCAAAATTATGTTTATAATTAAGCTCTTAAGTTTGAAAATTGTCATCTAACATCACATCTTTGCTTTTCTGTCCAGTCCATACTTTTATTTATCTATCTCAATTAATTGGCTGATGCTGGAGGTTCTTTGCCAGAGTTGATTTTGGAAAGACCAACCGGGCCTGCACCCTGTTTTTATTCATGTTAAATTAATCATGTCTGTTTTTGTGACATTTTTTCATTGTCAGTCTAAATGTAAATGTGGGCGTTTGCTGTAAATGAGCATTTACAGCCAGTTAGCCTATCATGTAAGAAAAAAGGTTACTTCTCACCATGCACGTGGGGTGTGTGTTAGATGCAATACCCTGTGTGATAGCATTATTTGCTATTGCAATGATAAATGAAAAACGACTCCAATTTCTCTTTTGGAATATTTCTTTTTTCAAATGGGACTCTGGTGGGTGTTCAACACTATCAGCATGGCTTTGATAAATTCCCAGAATAGACCAATACAGCAAAAAAAGAAAAACTAAAAGAATACAGTCAAGTGATCGGGGAAATGTTTCTATTATGTAATAAAACACCATTGTACTGCTACTTTGCAAAACTTTGCTATTCTCTTTCAGAGGGAGCTGGTGTTCTGTCTGGAGAAAATTACACAACTCCTTTGTTCTGAATTGATTAAATACATTTCTTCCAGCAGCACCCTGTTCTTGCTTCTTTGCACTATGTTTAATGTCTTTGACACAGTCTTTCAAACACACACACACACACACACACACACACACACACAAACACTGTACTGCCAGAAGAGCTGAACAGTTAAAGTAAAACTCAAGGCTTAACCACCGATCCAGCTTGCTGAACTTTCTGCTCTATCGACACTTCTGCTGAGATTAAATAAAGCCTGGCTCCTTCCTCTCCCTCTCACTCCATCACTACTTTCACTCCTCTCTTTTTTCCATTCCCCCCTCTCTACCCTCGCACCTATTTTTCCATACTACTGCTCGCGTGCCCTTTCATATGCACTCAAGATTATCGTCAAACAGTGATTCTGTTTGTGTATGTGTATGCATGAGATTGCGCGCGTGTACTTATTCATGTGCTTGCATGCATGGGAATGCCTGCTGAGATTACCATTTATCTCTCTGCTGATCACATCCGTGCTGAGGAATCCAGCAGAGGCATAAAATAGGTGGTACAAAAAAATTATGCCATCAGTGATTACACGAGCTCGCCCTCTTCCCACTTTATTGCTGTTCCTTTCCCCATCACAAATCTCTCCTCATTCTGTACAGTTGTTGGGGTTTCTCACTTACTCAGATGGGTATATGTGTATGCTTGAGATGTTTGAAGATTTGTCACACAAACGAGGCGTTTATTAGATTAGATGAGATGGTTGCTGTGGGGAAATTACGCAAGCAAGTAATGGCAGCGCAAAACAAAGTGTAGGGAATAAAAATGATATACATAAATCAGGTAGAGCATATGTTTGGTGTTAATGAAATACAGATAGTATTTTTCTATTCTGCAAGCAAGTACTCTACATATAGAAACAATAAATTGTACTCCCTACAGGAGTTTTAAAATCAAAGCATAGCTGTTCAGATTTACTTCATATCTCATAGCTTGTTTACTGAAGACCATAAGGAACATCATAATGAATTATGGAATACTTTACACATTTTTTGTGTTGCATTATTATGTTTAATGTTGTGTTTTAATTGTGTTTTTTCTGTTTATTTGGTTTTAGTTATGTAGTGCACATTAAGATAAAAAAAAAAAGTTACGTGTTAATTAGTTTGCCAGTCCACTTCTGTTAACATCTCAATTATCAAAAAAACATGAACCTTCCACTATTTCACATAGCAAATGCTATATATTTAATGACTCACTTTTATTAGGCCTTCTTCTACTAACTAAATTGATGATGTGATGAGATGCATCAGGATTGAGGGAGCTTCCCACCACAGCTAAACAGTTTCGTAGGAGAAACCTTGATGATGCATGGTACACTATGAATAAACAAAACAATAAAAACTGAGTATCAGCCGATACAATACCACTCTAATACAATTTTTTTCTTCTTTTTCTTCTGTTCTTAATTAGCCATATGCATGTGCATGAGCAGCAGTGTGTGATCACTACTACACAGTACTTTTAGGGTAAAATGATGCCTTTATGAGGTAGCCTACAGTTGAAAGCAGACTGCAAATAGATGGGGAGAGAGGGTGGGGGTGAGATGCACCAGCTGGGTTTCAACTCGGGGCATTACGATAACATGGTTAGGCCCACCCAAACGTCCCTGCATTGCTTTTTTTTGCATGCACACACTTTTTTTTCGGTAGGAGTGGTTGGACTTAACCATCACGTCCATGTGCAAGAGGTGCAGAATGAACAAGTGAATGATGCACCTTAAATTAAATTACCTTTGTAAAACACACTTACAGTAGTTACCCTGTTGCTCTGTTATTTATGTGTCCAGTGTTGAAGATGGTTCCCTGTAGCTTTATCACTGCTGACACATTACTTCTGTCTCCTCATTCCTTAGTGCAGTCATTTGCAGTGTTTAGTTATTTCCAATTCCAAACTGCCTCAGATGCAAAACAAAATAACTTTTGAAACATTTGTTTGATGAAAATGCAAAGCCTCGATATGCACTTTTGTATAAATAGAATCTTATGAGCAGCATAAGTAACAATGCTGCAACAAGAACATTTACTACCAGTGTTTTGGCTAGTATGGTTTGTACATTATTAATTGACACAGCCATAGGCTCTTAAAAGTTATGCAATCAGCTCAGGTCAAAAAGCTGTCACCTCCACCTCTTCATTCATTCCTCTCCTCTTTTCTGAGCCCACTCCTCCTCCATAATAAAGACCTCTGTCTGAGCCGGTTTAGGGGAGGGTGAAAGTTTGTGGGCTCAGGTTAAGCACAGGGAGGATTTCCTGCTCTCTCTGTCAAGCTGGTGGGTTATGTAGGGTTATGGGAGTATTAGGGGAGGGAGAAAAGGACTTAGCAATGGCGGCTCCCAATAGTTCTCATCATAGAATATTGAAGGAAAGCAGCAAAAGGGGAAGAAGAAAATTAACATACAAATAAACAAATGAAGTCAGAGAAAGAAACCAACTTAGAGAAGGGAAAACAAAAAGGTTGGCGGGTAAGGGAAAAAGATGTATGGCAGCAACAACAAGTCTACCAAATTAAATTACAACATATATTTCTTGTCATTCTCTGTAATGGCTCAGTGTAACCAGTTTTGTACCCAAAAACATAACTCAGAGACCAGGCAGGTAAAGGAAAAAGTTCACTCGTTTTACTCGCGGTCTATTGATAGGAAAAAAGAAGTTTCCTTTGTCAAAGTTCGACCCATCCATGCACCCCAACCTCCTCCCTCTGCGGACTCTATAACAGCATCACACTACCTCTTTTACCTCATCAAATAAGATGTCAGTGTGGAGGATATAGCCAAAGTCTGTTACAAGATGTTATTACGTAAATTATATTCTCACAATATATTGCACATGTTGCATTTGTTGTGGTAATCCCATTATGATTGGCAAAATATAATCATAGTAATATGTCGTGAGTTAGCCTGCGATTCCTAACCCTAATTTGTGTGCATTTTCTCATTGTGCTGAACTCCAGCATGTGAAAAAAAGCATGAAATTAAACAATTGCCCTGTGACAGGGACCCCTGGAGGCCCCAGCGTTTGACTTTGGAAACCTCTGGTCGAGTGAACAGCGTGCTTTTGCTCCGGCCGGGCTAGCTGTGTGTCTTCAAGCAGGCCATTGCGAAAGAGAGTGAAGCAGTCAGAGCAAGCCTTTTTCCAGCCGCACCGACAGGCTGAGCAGCCATGTGGAAAAAGAGCTGTGTTTGCTACAGACTTCCACTGCTTTACTACGGGGCTGCGTAGTAATCTGTGTGCTTGACCTTCCTGTGACCTCCAGTCCCATCATGTTACTCTGCGAGGCTCTTTAACCCTTTCATTGCTTACATCTCTTTGCCGCTTCACATTCAAAAATGAATAGACCAGTGGACAAAATAATGAATTATTTTATTATTTATTTATTTATTTATTATTCGCTAAATAAAAAGGCGAGACCCATAAAGGTGTTATTCCATTTCCACAGCTAGAGAAAACATTCCCACTTAACAACAGTTGTTATATGTACACCAAAAATACTAGTGTTCTTTCGTTTTCTCACCTACACTATGCTTATGTTCCTGTAGTCTCTGAGGAAGCCAAGAGCTCAGTATCCTGGTAGTTTTGTCCTACATCCCTTTTCAGTTTGACTTTAGTATATTTCCCTTAGTTACAATACACTGCAAACTTTCTGTCTTTCTGTCTGCCGCAGAAAGTATTTCCTAGTCACAGCTAATGTTTAGTAACACCTGTACCTACAGAAATCGTCTCCATTTAATGGACCAAGTTAACATTCTCTACCAATGCAGTCACCTCGCTGTGCCCCAGTGGCCTATAAAGTTGCAGGGTCCTCCAATAATGATGCAGGAGAAAGAGGACTGTGGGTTAGCAGAGCATGATGAGCTATAGAGATGAGCACAGGCCAACAGCTCTCCTGCTGCACAAGCAAACACTTCCTCAGTTCACCCTCTGTTTAGATCAGGTCCCTAGTTCCCCATTAAGTCTGTTTACTTACTGCAGTCAGAAATGTGTATGTGTGTGTGTGTTGGTTTGTTTGTCAGTGTGTTTGGGACTTTGTGTATCTGCTCGCGACAAGTGCAAGCCCATTCAATGCCATAGCACAGATTGCATTACTGTTAGGTGACAAGTTACTCTAAGATTCATATTAACATTCACACTTTGTCTCCAATTCTAATTCTCATTTGACTTTACAAAATTTACAACACAGCAAATGTTTTGCTCTCGGCGTTTTGTTCTTAATTTCATTTGGACTCCAGCAAGGGTAGCATGCAACACAATGCAATGAGAAAAATGGCCAATGAGAAGTTGGAATCAGGATTTGATTTCAAATAATAAAGTATGTCTTGGTAGGTGTGGTAATCTTTGGAAATCTCATGATTCAATTTGAGTCTTGGTGTCACAGAGTCAGAATTGATTCTTGATTGAAAACATGATTTAATAAATAGATAAACTCCTGTTCACTGTGTGAACGATTTAGTCATGCCCTTAGTACAGTGAAATGCAATATGAAACATAACTGACAGTAAAGCTAACTGGGGGTGGGGAGGATGGACAGTGTTCTGCTGTCTTGTTATTACTAACGTTTAGTCTCCAGCAGTGGAGAGCAGCCTTTCTACTGCAATGCCAGTGAAAACCACACCTTTTCAAAACTCTATAAGCGCTCAGGGCTTTTGAAATGAAACATATTATGGACAAAGTTAATTTACTTCACCCGACCAGAATTGTAAAGTGCTGCAGTGTGTTGGTTGTTCGGCTTGCTAGTGCTGGAATGGCATTTGTAAAAAATATAATCAAGATTCTTTTTACACTAATTACTGAGTTATTAAATTCAAAATGTGCCCAAACACTTGCCTTCCTTATAGATGAGCTACAAAACAACTATTGTATTTTATCAGCTGCTACGTGCTGTCACAGTTGAGTTCCAAGATGATGTTATGAACATACAAAAGTCAAAAGATTCAGAGAATAAGAATCACGATGCATATGTGTAACTTTTTTCTCCCATCCCTAGTTTTTGCAAAGCTCGGGTTGTTGCCACTGCTACTACATGTGCACATGCAGAGCAAGTTAACTTATAATGTTATAATATAATTTTCCCTCTTCACTGCTGTAATATTTTGCAAAAAGGTTATGCTCAGATTGGAGCTATAGTACCAAACCTGTAGGGAAATATCACCGCGGCAAGAGTTTGGCTTTGGACCAGACTCACACTGCTTCAGGCTACACCTGTCCCCCAAGTCGAGTCAAGTGAATTGTGAATAATCACAAATCTCAAATTAGCCTCATAGGGCCTCACCTATCTCCTTCTCTTGTTCCTGCTTTTGCATGTACTCAAATAATTGCTTATAACTGAAAATACTCAACTAACACAACAGACTAAAAAAGAAAAAGTAATAAAGAAGAAACACATGTGTGCATTAAATATGCATTATTAAGAAAAGTAATTGCATAATTAATAAAAAGTAGTTAACCTTTGATATTGTTATTGTATTTAGAATGGTATAATGTGACTTTATCAAACATGTTGGTGGTGCTTTTGAAGTACTGCTGGTTGGTCATTGTCACAGAGCATTATTTGGCTAGACTTTCCTTACTTGACAAAAATTACTTTGGAATACCTCTGTGAACACTGTCACAGAGTCAGTTGAAGCCAAGACTGGTCAGAGCAATGCTGTTATAATATTATAATACAGTTTTCACAGTATTAAGAGATTTGGCTACCGTTGCAGAGAATATTTCCCTTGATGTCTTGCTTGTAGAGACTGAGGTTAAAACCCTCTGTTCAGGGTTGTGAAAGCACAAGTGTTGTAACTGGCA
This sequence comes from Nannoperca obscura, assembly GCA_036024295.1. NCBI lineage: Eukaryota > Metazoa > Chordata > Actinopteri > Centrarchiformes > Percichthyidae > Nannoperca > Nannoperca obscura. Next base: position 5,758 of record JAVQJL010065789.1, on the reverse strand, counting down.
ACCTTACGGAGGTAGACAGACCCAACTAAACAGGTTTAGATTTCAGGCTAAGAGGAAGTGCACTATATCATCATACCATAAACAAAAAGAGCAAATATATAACCACACCACCAAGCTAAACATTTCAATCTTTAAAGCTGCACTGATCAAATATGATATTAAAATTAGATAAAATTACAATGTGTAATGTGAAAAATCTGTTTAGTCAGAAATGGGCTGTTGCACCTAGAGCTACACTTGTACAGTAATGTCCGAGTGTAATTAACATACTCTGATTACACTTTTATACATCGGTGTCATTTACACTGGGGACGCTAGGGAAAAGTCCCCACAATTCTTTTTTATTGCCAATTTTGTCTCCATCACTTTTTAAAAGCATAATTTGTTTAAAATATTTTTCATTGCTTTCTTTTATAGGACTAAACCAAACAGATAATTGCAACCACCTGGAGTCACAAAAACAGGGTCCTTAGTTTTAAGGTACACTTTAAGGAAACAGGTACATATATATACAACAAGAAAAAAAAATACAATACAAGTATAATACTGCCCGGGATATACAGTAAAGGTATTTGAGCGAGTTTCAACATTACATTAAAGATAGCGTGTTTTACTGTATGAGATACTCTGCTTAAAGAAGATTTACAACTACTGCACATTTTGTTGACATTATCATTTTGAGGCATATTATTATTCCACCACCTGAGGAGACAAAAAGAGAAGGGAATCCCAGTGCAATTATTAAGATTATAAAGTTTTTTGTCATTAGTGATTGAAAAAAGAAGTTTGCTGGGATGTTGCTTGCTCCAATCTGTGCTTTGCTTTTTTATTTAGGTTGAGAGGCATGCTTTTCGTTTTACATATCAAAGGGCACAGTGTCTGATGTTCAGGATATAGTGAAATATTTACCTGTGATGCCTGGAAGACAGTACCTCTTGATTCAGCTACTCTCTATCCACTGCTTCCCGCAATATCTCAGTTTTGATCTCTCTCCCTTTCTTTGTCTCTCTGTGTGCTCCCCACCTCCCCAAGTCTCCTTTTGTTGAAAAGAATAGCATGCGGTAGTTGCAGCTCTAACTACAGGCTGCATAGGAAAATTTCACAGGCCTGACCAACTGAACAGATGTCGCTATAAACAGACACATGCAGGTTTATGCACATGTATTCATTCCTTTAATCTTAAGCCTAAACTGTACTTTAAAAACTAATATTAACCTTAAAGCAAAAGTCACAGTACTAAATGGACTACGTAAACAAAGTAATTTGAGAGTAGGATGTATCTACGGAATTCCAGAAAACTTGCTATAAAGAGATTTTTAGGCGCAGCAGTCACGACAAAACTCAGCAAGATCTTGGTGTGATTGCTTTTTGTTGCATTTCGCTATTAGCAGTCAGTCAACCCACACTCAGCAGGCCTGACCAACCTTGAACAGGGATTCCTCTGTGTGGAGGCCCATCCCCAAGTTGTCAGTGGGAGTTTTTGCCTCTGAGAGATTACTTAGATTTTTCATTTATGATTTAAAATGGTGGGAATGTAAAGCACTAACTGTTTACTAACACGTGTACATTTGATCTGACACAAACACACACAAATATTACTTGTACACAGCCACTCATCTGCTGCCTCCTTCTTCCATCCTACAGTGCATCTGTAGAAAGACAGACACACACAGCTACAGTTATAACTATCCTTGAACATATGCAAAACCACCTGCAGACAAGTGCATTACTTTTTAACAGCCTGTATAAGTTCATCACCCACTTCCCTACAATTTTATTACCATTGCTTTCTTTTTGTGTCTTTCTGTCCTTCCAACAAAACCACACTCAAACTGAGAGAAAATGCATTGCACTGTAGAGTACCATATACCTAAATGTAATTTTTAACCTTAGAAACACACTCATTTGAAAGTCAACAGAAACAGCAGTTTATATAACAGTCAGGTCTCGCTTTCAGTGGTAAAATGCATGGAGGGAAAGGTGAGACTGGCACTGGCAACACACAGTCAGACAGGTGTAAATGAGGATACAAAGGCAGATAGTTCAGCAAGACTACAATTAGATCAGAGACAGAGGCTTGATGGGGTCGGGAATATGAGCCACTTTCTACACAGTAAGTAGTCCAACAACAAAGTCCCGTTTTATCTTTGGATCTTACAACTGTTCTAACTTCAATTCTTTGTTGCTTACAACTACTTCTTTCTGGAGAGGCTTGACAACTTAAATATAATGCCTTTGTTTTCAGTGTTTCTCAGATTTAGCAATTTTCCACAAAGGACAAGCAGAAGTCCAACTGTTGCATACTTGTGTAGTAGTTATGAATGGGACCTAAACAAGACCCACACCAGTGTTTGCTTTATTGCCGTACACATCATTGTTTCAGGCAGCCTGAGGGCAGCTATGCCTTCTTTGGTCTTCTGCTGCCTTGCGTGATGCTCTCATCCTTTCTGGTGTCACGCCTACATACAGAAGTCCCCGCTGACAGTGAAGCACGCACAAAAATAGAGGTGCGAGACAAAATGGGGATCACTTCGGGAGGTGTGAGAGAGGGGCTGGCATATTGATTTAAAAGTGTTAACTAATGAGGAACAAGTATGGCTGATGAAAGCTGTAAATAGCTTGTCGTTCAATTTGCAGACACACTTTTCCTATTCAGGTTTATCCCCTCCTCCCACTGCAATCAGCGGTCCGAAAGCACATGAATAAACACAAACGCAGGCCCAGTGTGAATAATTTAGTATTAATGGAGAGATAAATAATCTCCTCATTTGCATTAGGGGTAATTGATTCACTGGAATAGTTAGCCCCTCCACTTCATCCTTATACTTTTATACCTCCCTCCTCTCCGTCCTCTCCGTCCTCTCCGTCCACTCCCCCACCCTTGTCCTCTCTTCCTCCTCTTAGTCCTTCTCCTCATCATTCCCACATTCTGTCTATCCACCAACTGCTTTTTCCCCGGGGCATTTGTGTGTTCCATTACTGCTCACCCTGCCCATGACAGCTACTATTAACCTTGGAGGTGTACGTGTGTTAGTGTGTGTTTCTCAGTGTGTGTCCATGCAGGAGAGTGAGACATTGTGTGTGTGTGTGTGTGTGTGTGTACATATGCATTGGTTTGTCAATGTACATTTGTGTGTGTGTGTGTGTGTGTGTGTGTGTGTGAGTGAAAGAGAGAGAGACAGTGAGAGAGAGAGAGAGAGAGAGAGAGAGAGACAGAGAGAGGGAGAGATACAGATGCAATAAAGAAAGGAGTAAGACAGATTGTTTGGAGATAGCCTTATGTATTTGCATGTGTTTGTGTGTTTCTACTTGTGTGGATTTTTGTGTGTGTGTGTGTGTAAACAGGTGGGACATATTAAAACAGCCGTAGGCAATTGAATTGACTGTTGCTCTGCAAATAAGGAGAGGAGGTCATGGACAACAGCTCTCATATCCACAGACCCCTCATGCCATACTAAATAGCTCTCCGTCCTCTCACTTTCCCTCTTTCTCTCGCTCTGTTTTCTCTCTTGTTTCACACACACACACACACAAACACACACACACTAACGCGCTCTTCCCCTCTCCTCATCAGGTTTCTCTTTATATATCACTCTCTTTCTTTCTTTCTGTCTCTCTCTCTCTCTCTCTCTCTCTCTCTCTCTCTCTCTCTCTCCCTCTCCCCTTTTCACTCTATTCCACCTTCTACTTGAGCCAACTCCCCGTAATGAAACTCTAATGGTCTGCCATTTGTTTCTGCTCTTTGCTTAGTGAGGTGATGCAGCAAGAGCTAATGATCCTATTTGTGTGTGTGTGTGTGTGTGTGTGTGTGTGTGTGTGTGTGTGTGTGTGTGTGCGTGTACGTGTGCGTGTGTGAGCTCAGGACTGTATCGCAGGGATAGGCGGACAGTGGTATCATTAGCCTATGGGCCCTGTAACATTTCACATGGTGCTGCTGCAGTGGCCAGGTGCCCTCCATAACTCTAACTAATCTCAATACCATCCTATTTACTGCTATGAGGTTGGTGTGTTTTTGGGGTGTGTGTGTGTGTGTGTGTGTGTTTGTGTTGGCAGGAGAGAGAGATGATCCTTGGGGAGAGCAGATAGATGGAATAATGCATGTTTTGAATAATATTACTATGCAGAATCTGGATGGAATATTGGGGAGGCATTCAAGCACTGATGGGACTCGGTAATGGTAGCGGTGTCTGGGACTGGACAAAGACATCCACCACACACACACACACACACACACACACACACACACACACATCTGACAAGCATAAGTGACTTAGATTAATGATGCCACAAACACTGAGGAAATACAGGTGGTTAATTTTCTTCAAACTCTGTTTCTGTTTTCTCATTTGATGATCCATCTCCGTAAACCTTTACTACCATGTGTTCATATGTGTGCACATACGCGTATATGCGGAACCCATCACAGTGGTTTTGATTATCAATGATAGGCAGTGTAATGAGGTGCCATAAAATCAGATTAATTTGAGGCTGGGTGAGAAACCAGTGCCAGATGCTCCCTGCCAGCTTCTCTCTGTTTCTCTCTCTCTCTCTCTCTCTCTCTCTCACACACACACACTGAGAGCAGAGTGGGGAGGATATGTGGTCCTTTGTCTCAGTACATCTCCAGTGTATATGCATACCTGCGTCAGCTCTTGCGAAGGTAAACACAACTCCATCTCTATGACTAGATCAATGCTTCCTCTCTTTCTCTGTCTGCACACATTCACGCTTGCTCCTGGTTTGTGTGAATGAGATAATCGCCCTTCAACAAAACAAAGTTGATTTGTTTGCCTGAGATTACAAAAGATTTTTGCACATTTTTAAATTAAAAGCCTTGATTTGTCATATCATATTTTGTTTCTCTGCATATCTTCTATAAAACATTTCATAAAGTAGCACTCACTCATTTGTATGTTTAGAGTAGGGACATGAAAAAACACAGTGTTTGGCTGCTTTCTGTACTTGTTATGCTGCTGGTTGGCGTTTATCTTTGTAAACATCTCAAATGACTGGGTACCCAAGAGAAAAGTGCTCGTAAATTGTATGACAGTAGCATGGGTACCAATTTCTCTCCACTTTTCTTCCCACTTTCTGTGATATTTTCTTGTGGTGTTTGAGAAACTGGATGTTTTTTGGGGGCTTTTCACCAGGTTAATGGGGTAGCAGATTGATCGAGTTTTAACTAGACTTTTAAACTTAGGCAAAGATGACCCTGTTAATTCTCATACAGCTAATTTGATGTTTTGAACTCAGTTAGATTTGTTAATCTTACAAGTTAACTTGAAGTTACCATGAATGAGTGCACTCTCATTTTAAAGTAATGACAATGCTAGAGTTGAAAACATTATCAGACTTTATATGATTGGCTGAATGAGGGAAACAGACATTATGTGTGCTCATGCATTGGTACTGGCCTTATTGTGTTCTACATTGTGCTCCATAGTTTCTAGTTTCCGCTCTTCCACATTTGTCTTGCAATTAGCTATTATGAGAGAATGAAGTTACACCGTGAGTGATGTTGTTTTCGTGATTGAGCAGATTTAATTGCATGGCCAAACATCAACAAAGACTGGCACACAATCTTATTTAAGTAATTAACCTTTGGTTTATACATGTATTCCAATTTGAAATCGATTGTTTTAATCCACATAAATTAGTCTATCTATCTATCTATCTATCTATCTATCTATCTATCTATCTATCTATCTATCTATCTATCTATCTATCTATCTATCTATCTATCTATCTATCTATCTAT